>JAVIWC010001108.1:0-25529 GCA_031894815.1 Creontiades dilutus | reverse complement strand
AGCACCCCGAAATCCCCTTAGAGAGTAGGTTTGAAAGCGATTAAACAGAGTTTATTTTTGAGCAATTTTGATGAAAAAACGCGAAAATAACCATGAAGGAAGCGTTTTATCGAAAAAAGGACTTCAGATTCGTGTTCAGCACCCCGAAATACCCCTTAGAGAGTAGGTTTGAAAGGCGGGAAACGGACTTCAGATTCGTGTTCAGCACCCCGAAATACCCCTTAGAGAGTAGGTTTGAAAGGGATTAAACAGAGTTGATTTTCAGGACATTTTTATGAAAAATCGCGAAAATAACCATGAAGGAAGCGTTTTATCGGGAAACGGACTTCAGATTCGTGTTCAGCACCCCGAAATACCCCTTAGAGAGTAGGTTTGAAAGGGATTAAACAGAGTTGATTTTCAGGACATTTTTATGAAAAATCGCGAAAATAACCATGAAGGAAGCGTTTTATCGGGAAACGGACTTCAGATTCGTGTTCAGCACCCCGAAATACCCCTTAGAGAGTAGGTTTGAAAGGGATTAAACAGAGTTGATTTTCAGGACATTTTTATGAAAAATCGCGAAAATAACCATGAAGGAAGCGTTTTATCGGGAAACGGACTTCAGATTCGTGTTCAGCACCCCGAAATACCCCTTAGAGAGTAGGTTTGAAAGGATTAAACAGAGTTGATTTTCAGGACATTTTTATGAAAAATCGCGAAAATAACCATGAAGGAAGCGTTTTATCGGGAAACGGACTTCAGATTCGTGTTCAGCACCCCGAAATACCCCTTAGAGAGTAGGTTTGAAATGGATTAAACAGAGTTGATTTTCAGGACATTTTTATGAAAAATCGCGAAAATAACCATGAAGGAAGCGTTTTATCGGGAAACGGACTTCAGATTCGTGTTCAGCACCCCGAAATACCCCTTAGAGAGTAGGTTTGAAAGGGATTAAACAGAGTTGATTTTCAGGACATTTTTATGAAAAATCGCGAAAATAACCATGAAGGAAGCGTTTTATCGGGAAACGGACTTCAGATTCGTGTTCAGCACCCCGAAATACCCCTTAGAGAGTAGCAGAGTTGATTTTTCAGGACATTTTTATGAAAAATCGCGAAAATAACCATGAAGGAAGCGTTTTATCGGGAAACGGACTTCAGATTCGTGTTCAGCACCCCGAAATACCCCTTAGAGAGTAGGTTTGAAAGGGATTAAACAGAGTTGATTTTCAGGACATTTTTATGAAAAATCGCGAAAATAACCATGAAGGAAGCGTTTTATCGGGAAACGGACTTCAGATTCGTGTTCAGCACCCCGAAATACCCCTTAGAGAGTAGGTTTGAAAGGGATTAAACAGAGTTGATTTTCAGGACATTTTTATGAAAAATCGCGAAAATAACCATGAAGGAAGCGTTTTATCGGGAAACGGACTTCAGATTCGTGTTCAGCACCCCGAAATACCCCTTAGAGTAGGTTTGAAAGGGATTAAACAGAGTTGATTTTCAGGACATTTTTATGAAAAATCGCGAAAATAACCATGAAGGAAGCGTTTTATCGGGAAACGGACTTCAGATTCGTGTTCAGCACCCCGAAATACCCCTTAGAGAGTAGGTTTGAAAGGGATTAAACAGAGTTGATTTTCAGGACATTTTTATGAAAAATCGCGAAAATAACCATGAAGGAAGCGTTTTATCGGGAAACGGACTTCAGATTCGTGTTCAGCACCCCGAAATACCCCTTAGAGAGTAGGTTTGAAAGGGATTAAACAGAGTTGATTTTCAGGACATTTTTATGAAAAATCGCGAAAATAACCATGAAGGAAGCGTTTTATCGGGAAACGGACTTCAGATTCGTGTTCAGCACCCCGAAATACCCCTTAGAGAGTAGGTTTGAAAGGGATTAAACAGAGTTGATTTTCAGGACATTTTTATGAAAAATCGCGAAAATAACCATGAAGGAAGCGTTTTATCGGGAAACGGACTTCAGATTCGTGTTCAGCACCCCGAAATACCCCTTAGAGAGTAGGTTTGAAAGGGATTAAACAGAGTTGATTTTCAGGACATTTTTATGAAAAATCGCGAAAATAACCATGAAGGAAGCGTTTTATCGGGAAACGGACTTCAGATTCGTGTTCAGCACCCCGAAATACCCCTTAGAGAGTAGGTTTGAAAGGGATTAAACAGAGTTGATTTTCAGGACATTTTTATGAAAAATCGCGAAAATAACCATGAAGGAAGCGTTTTATCGGGAAACGGACTTCAGATTCGTGTTCAGCACCCCGAAATACCCCTTAGAGAGTAGGTTTGAAAGGGATTAAACAGAGTTGATTTTCAGGACATTTTTATGAAAAATCGCGAAAATAACCATGAAGGAAGCGTTTTATCGGGAAACGGACTTCAGATTCGTGTTCAGCACCCCGAAATACCCCTTAGAGAGTAGGTTTGAAAGGGATTAAACAGAGTTGATTTTCAGGACATTTTTATGAAAAATCGCGAAAATAACCATGAAGGAAGCGTTTTATCGGGAAACGGACTTCAGATTCGTGTTCAGCACCCCGAAATACCCCTTAGAGAGTAGGTTTGAAAGGGATTAAACAGAGTTGATTTTCAGGACATTTTTATGAAAAATCGCGAAAATAACCATGAAGGAAGCGTTTTATCGGGAAACGGACTTCAGATTCGTGTTCAGCACCCCGAAATACCCCTTAGAGAGTAGGTTTGAAAGGGATTAAACAGAGTTGATTTTCAGGACATTTTTATGAAAAATCGCGAAAATAACCATGAAGGAAGCGTTTTATCGGGAAACGGACTTCAGATTCGTGTTCAGCACCCCGAAATACCCCTTAGAGAGTAGGTTTGAAAGGGATTAAACAGAGTTGATTTTCAGGACATTTTTATGAAAAATCGCGAAAATAACCATGAAGGAAGCGTTTTATCGGGAAACGGACTTCAGATTCGTGTTCAGCACCCGAAATACCCCTTAGAGAGTAGGTTTGAAAGGGATTAAACAGAGTTGATTTTCAGGACATTTTTATGAAAAATCGCGAAAATAACCATGAAGGAAGCGTTTTATCGGGAAACGGACTTCAGATTCGTGTTCAGCACCCCGAAATACCCCTTAGAGAGTAGGTTTGAAAGGGATTAAACAGAGTTGATTTTCAGGACATTTTTATGAAAAATCGCGAAAATAACCATGAAGGAAGCGTTTTATCGGGAAACGGACTTCAGATTCGTGTTCAGCACCCCGAAATACCCCTTAGAGAGTAGGTTTGAAAGGGATTAAACAGAGTTGATTTTCAGGACATTTTTATGAAAAATCGCGAAAATAACCATGAAGGAAGCGTTTTATCGGGAAACGGACTTCAGATTCGTGTTCAGCACCCCGAAATACCCCTTAGAGAGTAGGTTTGAAAGGGATTAAACAGAGTTGATTTTCAGGACATTTTTATGAAAAATAGCGAAAATAACCAAGAAGGAAGCGTTTTATCCGGAAACGGACTTCAGATTCGTGTTCAGCACCCCGAAATACCCCTTAGAGAGTAGGTTTGAAAGGGATTAAACAGAGTTGATTTTCAGGACATTTTTATGAAAAATCGCGAAAATAACCATGAAGGAAGCGTTTTATCGGGAAACGGACTTCAGATTCGTGTTCAGCACCCCGAAATACCCCTTAGAGAGTAGGTTTGAAAGGGATTAAACAGAGTTGATTTTCAGGACATTTTTATGAAAAATCGCGAAAATAACCATGAAGGAAGCGTTTTATCGGGAAACGGACTTCAGATTCGTGTTCAGCACCCCGAAATACCCCTTAGAGAGTAGGTTTGAAAGGGATTAAACAGAGTTGATTTTCAGGACATTTTTATGAAAAATCGCGAAAATAACCATGAAGGAAGCGTTTTATCGGGAAACGGACTTCAGATTCGTGTTCAGCACCCCGAAATACCCCTTAGAGAGTAGGTTTGAAAGGGATTAAACAGAGTTGATTTTCAGGACATTTTTATGAAAAATCGCGAAAATAACCATGAAGGAAGCGTTTTATCGGGAAACGGACTTCAGATTCGTGTTCAGCACCCCGAAATACCCCTTAGAGAGTAGGTTTGAAAGGGATTAAACAGAGTTGATTTTCAGGACATTTTTATGAAAAATCGCGAAAATAACCATGAAGGAAGCGTTTTATCGGGAAACGGACTTCAGATTCGTGTTCAGCACCCCGAAATACCCCTTAGAGAGTAGGTTTGAAAGGGATTAAACAGAGTTGATTTTCAGGACATTTTTATGAAAAATCGCGAAAATAACCATGAAGGAAGCGTTTTATCGGGAAACGGACTTCAGATTCGTGTTCAGTGTTCAGACCCCGAAATACCCCTTAGAGAGTAGGTTTGAAAGGGATTAAACAGAGTTGATTTTCAGGACATTTTTATGAAAAATCGCGAAAATAACCATGAAGGAAGCGTTTTATCGGGAAACGGACTTCAGATTCGTGTTCAGCACCCCGAAATACCCCTTAGAGAGTAGGTTTGAAAGGGATTAAACAGAGTTGATTTTCAGGACATTTTTATGAAAAATCGCGAAAATAACCATGAAGGAAGCGTTTTATCGGGAAACGGACTTCAGATTCGTGTTCAGCACCCCGAAATACCCCTTAGAGAGTAGGTTTGAAAGGATTAAACAGAGTTGATTTTCAGGACATTTTTATGAAAAATCGCGAAAATAACCATGAAGGAAGCGTTTTATCGGGAAACGGACTTCAGATTCGTGTTCAGCACCCGAAATACCCCTTAGAGAGTAGGTTTGAAAGGGATTAAACAGAGTTGATTTTCAGGACATTTTTATGAAAAATCGCGAAAATAACCATGAAGGAAGCGTTTTATCGGGAAACGGACTTCAGATTCGTGTTCAGCACCCCGAAATACCCCTTAGAGAGTAGGTTTGAAAGGGATTAAACAGAGTTGATTTTCAGGACATTTTTATGAAAAATCGCGAAAATAACCATGAAGGAAGCGTTTTATCGGGAAACGGACTTCAGATTCGTGTTCAGCACCCCGAAATACCCCTTAGAGAGTAGGTTTGAAAGGGATTAAACAGAGTTGATTTTCAGGACATTTTTATGAAAAATCGCGAAAATAACCATGAAGGAAGCGTTTTATCGGGAAACGGACTTCAGATTCGTGTTCAGCACCCCGAAATACCCCTTAGAGAGTAGGTTTGAAAGGGATTAAACAGAGTTGATTTTCAGGACATTTTTATGAAAAATCGCGAAAATAACCATGAAGGAAGCGTTTTATCGGGAAACGGACTTCAGATTCGTGTTCAGCACCCCGAAATACCCCTTAGAGAGTAGGTTTGAAAGGGATTAAACAGAGTTGATTTTCAGGACATTTTTATGAAAAATCGCGAAAATAACCATGAAGGAAGCGTTTTATCGGGAAACGGACTTCAGATTCGTGTTCAGCACCCCGAAATACCCCTTAGAGAGTAGGTTTGAAAGGGATTAAACAGAGTTGATTTTCAGGACATTTTTATGAAAAATCGCGAAAATAACCATGAAGGAAGCGTTTTATCGGGAAACGGACTTCAGATTCGTGTTCAGCACCCCGAAATACCCCTTAGAGAGTAGGTTTGAAAGGATTAAACAGAGTTGATTTTCAGGACATTTTTATGAAAAATCGCGAAAATAACCATGAAGGAAGCGTTTTATCGGGAAACGGACTTCAGATTCGTGTTCAGCACCCCGAAATACCCCTTAGAGAGTAGGTTTGAAAGGGATTAAACAGAGTTGATTTTCAGGACATTTTTATGAAAAATCGCGAAAATAACCATGAAGGAAGCGTTTTATCGGGAAACGGACTTCAGATTCGTGTTCAGCACCCCGAAATACCCCTTAGAGAGTAGGTTTGAAAGGGATTAAACAGAGTTGATTTTCAGGACATTTTTATGAAAAATCGCGAAAATAACCATGAAGGAAGCGTTTTATCGGGAAACGGACTTCAGATTCGTGTTCAGCACCCCGAAATACCCCTTAGAGAGTAGGTTTGAAAGGGATTAAACAGAGTTGATTTTCAGGACATTTTTATGAAAAATCGCGAAAATAACCATGAAGGAAGCGTTTTATCGGGAAACGGACTTCAGATTCGTGTTCAGCACCCCGAAATACCCCTTAGAGAGTAGGTTTGAAAGGGATTAAACAGAGTTGATTTTCAGGACATTTTTATGAAAAATCGCGAAAATAACCATGAAGGAAGCGTTTTATCGGGAAACGGACTTCAGATTCGTGTTCAGCACCCCGAAATACCCCTTAGAGAGTAGGTTTGAAAGGGATTAAACAGAGTTGATTTTCAGGACATTTTTATGAAAAATCGCGAAAATAACCATGAAGGAAGCGTTTTATCGGGAAACGGACTTCAGATTCGTGTTCAGCACCCCGAAATACCCCTTAGAGAGTAGGTTTGAAAGGGATTAAACAGAGTTGATTTTCAGGACATTTTTATGAAAAATCGCGAAAATAACCATGAAGGAAGCGTTTTATCGGGAAACGGACTTCAGATTCGTGTTCAGCACCCCGAAATACCCCTTAGAGAGTAGGTTTGAAAGGGATTAAACAGAGTTGATTTTCAGGACATTTTTATGAAAAATCGCGAAAATAACCATGAAGGAAGCGTTTTATCGGGAAACGGACTTCAGATTCGTGTTCAGCACCCCGAAATACCCCTTAGAGAGTAGGTTTGAAAGGGATTAAACAGAGTTGATTTTCAGGACATTTTTATGAAAAATCGCGAAAATAACCATGAAGGAAGCGTTTTATCGGGAAACGGACTTCAGATTCGTGTTCAGCACCCCGAAATACCCCTTAGAGAGTAGGTTTGAAAGGGATTAAACAGAGTTGATTTTCAGGACATTTTTATGAAAAATCGCGAAAATAACCATGAAGGAAGCGTTTTATCGGGAAACGGACTTCAGATTCGTGTTCAGCACCCCGAAATACCCCTTAGAGAGTAGGTTTGAAAGGGATTAAACAGAGTTGATTTTCAGGACATTTTTATGAAAAATCGCGAAAATAACCATGAAGGAAGCGTTTTATCGGGAAACGGACTTCAGATTCGTGTTCAGCACCCCGAAATACCCCTTAGAGAGTAGGTTTGAAAGGGATTAAACAGAGTTGATTTTCAGGACATTTTTATGAAAAATCGCGAAAATAACCATGAAGGAAGCGTTTTATCGGGAAACGGACTTCAGATTCGTGTTCAGCACCCCGAAATACCCCTTAGAGAGTAGGTTTGAAAGGGATTAAACAGAGTTGATTTTCAGGACATTTTTATGAAAAATCGCGAAAATAACCATGAAGGAAGCGTTTTATCGGGAAACGGACTTCAGATTCGTGTTCAGCACCCCGAAATACCCCTTAGAGAGTAGGTTTGAAAGGGATTAAACAGAGTTGATTTTCAGGACATTTTTATGAAAAATCGCGAAAATAACCATGAAGGAAGCGTTTTATCGGGAAACGGACTTCAGATTCGTGTTCAGCACCCCGAAATACCCCTTAGAGAGTAGGTTTGAAAGGGATTAAACAGAGTTGATTTTTCAGGACATTTTTATGAAAAATCGCGAAAATAACCATGAAGGAAGCGTTTTATCGGGAAACGGACTTCAGATTCGTGTTCAGCACCCCGAAATACCCCTTAGAGAGTAGGTTTGAAAGGGATTAAACAGAGTTGATTTTCAGGACATTTTTATGAAAAATCGCGAAAATAACCATGAAGGAAGCGTTTTATCGGGAAACGGACTTCAGATTCGTGTTCAGCACCCCGAAATACCCCTTAGAGAGTAGGTTTGAAAGGTTGATTTTCAGAAAGGATTAAACAGAGTTGATTTTCAGGACATTTTTATGAAAAATCGCGAAAATAACCATGAAGGAAGCGTTTTATCGGGAAACGGACTTCAGATTCGTGTTCAGCACCCCGAAATACCCCTTAGAGAGTAGGTTTGAAAGGGATTAAACAGAGTTGATTTTCAGGACATTTTTATGAAAAATCGCGAAAATAACCATGAAGGAAGCGTTTTATCGGGAAACGGACTTCAGATTCGTGTTCAGCACCCCGAAATACCCCTTAGAGAGTAGGTTTGAAAGGGATTAAACAGAGTTGATTTTCAGGACATTTTTATGAAAAATCGCGAAAATAACCATGAAGGAAGCGTTTTATCGGGAAACGGACTTCAGATTCGTGTTCAGCACCCCGAAATACCCCTTAGAGAGTAGGTTTGAAAGGATTAAACAGAGTTGATTTTCAGGACATTTTTATGAAAAATCGCGAAAATAACCATGAAGGAAGCGTTTTATCGGGAAACGGACTTCAGATTCGTGTTCAGCACCCCGAAATACCCCTTAGAGAGTAGGTTTGAAAGGGATTAAACAGAGTTGATTTTCAGGACATTTTTATGAAAAATCGCGAAAATAACCATGAAGGAAGCGTTTTATCGGGAAACGGACTTCAGATTCGTGTTCAGCACCCCGAAATACCCCTTAGAGAGTAGGTTTGAAAGGGATTAAACAGAGTTGATTTTCAGGACATTTTTATGAAAAATCGCGAAAATAACCATGAAGGAAGCGTTTTATCGGGAAACGGACTTCAGATTCGTGTTCAGCACCCCGAAATACCCCTTAGAGAGTAGGTTTGAAAGGGATTAAACAGAGTTGATTTTCAGGACATTTTTATGAAAAATCGCGAAAATAACCATGAAGGAAGCGTTTTATCGGGAAACGGACTTCAGATTCGTGTTCAGCACCCCGAAATACCCCTTAGAGAGTAGGTTTGAAAGGGATTAAACAGAGTTGATTTTCAGGACATTTTTATGAAAAATCGCGAAAATAACCATGAAGGAAGCGTTTTATCGGGAAACGGACTTCAGATTCGTGTTCAGCACCCCGAAATACCCCTTAGAGAGTAGGTTTGAAAGGGATTAAACAGAGTTGATTTTCAGGACATTTTTATGAAAAATCGCGAAAATAACCATGAAGGAAGCGTTTTATCGGGAAACGGACTTCAGATTCGTGTTCAGCACCCCGAAATACCCCTTAGAGAGTAGGTTTGAAAGGGATTAAACAGAGTTGATTTTCAGGACATTTTTATGAAAAATCGCGAAAATAACCATGAAGGAAGCGTTTTATCGGGAAACGGACTTCAGATTCGTGTTCAGCACCCCGAAATACCCCTTAGAGAGTAGGTTTGAAAGGGATTAAACAGAGTTGATTTTCAGGACATTTTTATGAAAAATCGCGAAAATAACCATGAAGGAAGCGTTTTATCGGGAAACGGACTTCAGATTCGTGTTCAGCACCCCGAAATACCCCTTAGAGAGTAGGTTTGAAAGGGATTAAACAGAGTTGATTTTCAGGACATTTTTATGAAAAATCGCGAAAATAACCATGAAGGAAGCGTTTTATCGGGAAACGGACTTCAGATTCGTGTTCAGCACCCCGAAATACCCCTTAGAGAGTAGGTTTGAAAGGGATTAAACAGAGTTGATTTTCAGGACATTTTTATGAAAAATCGCGAAAATAACCATGAAGGAAGCGTTTTATCGGGAAACGGACTTCAGATTCGTGTTCAGCACCCCGAAATACCCCTTAGAGAGTAGGTTTGAAAGGGATTAAACAGAGTTGATTTTCAGGACATTTTTATGAAAAATCGCGAAAATAACCATGAAGGAAGCGTTTTATCAGGAAACGGACTTCAGATTCGTGTTCAGCACCCCGAAATACCCCTTAGAGAGTAGGTTTGAAAGGGATTAAACAGAGTTGATTTTCAGGACATTTTTATGAAAAATCGCGAAAATAACCATGAAGGAAGCGTTTTATCGGGAAACGGACTTCAGATTCGTGTTCAGCACCCCGAAATACCCCTTAGAGAGTAGGTTTGAAAGGATTAAACAGAGTTGATTTTCAGGACATTTTTATGAAAAATCGCGAAAATAACCATGAAGGAAGCGTTTTATCGGGAAACGGACTTCAGATTCGTGTTCAGCACCCCGAAATACCCCTTAGAGAGTAGGTTTGAAAGGATTAAACAGAGTTGATTTTCAGGACATTTTTATGAAAAATCGCGAAAATAACCATGAAGGAAGCGTTTTATCGGGAAACGGACTTCAGATTCGTGTTCAGCACCCCGAAATACCCCTTAGAGAGTAGGTTTGAAAGTTAAACAGGTTTGAAAGGGATTAAACAGAGTTGATTTTCAGGACATTTTTATGAAAAATCGCGAAAATAACCATGAAGGAAGCGTTTTATCGGGAAACGGACTTCAGATTCGTGTTCAGCACCCCGAAATACCCCTTAGAGAGTAGGTTTGAAAGGGATTAAACAGAGTTGATTTTCAGGACATTTTTATGAAAAATCGCGAAAATAACCATGAAGGAAGCGTTTTATCGGGAAACGGACTTCAGATTCGTGTTCAGCACCCCGAAATACCCCTTAGAGAGTAGGTTTGAAAGGGATTAAACAGAGTTGATTTTCAGGACATTTTTATGAAAAATCGCGAAAATAACCATGAAGGAAGCGTTTTATCGGGAAACGGACTTCAGATTCGTGTTCAGCACCCCGAAATACCCCTTAGAGAGTAGGTTTGAAAGGGATTAAACAGAGTTGATTTTCAGGACATTTTTATGAAAAATCGCGAAAATAACCATGAAGGAAGCGTTTTATCGGGAAACGGACTTCAGATTCGTGTTCAGCACCCCGAAATACCCCTTAGAGAGTAGGTTTGAAAGGGATTAAACAGAGTTGATTTTCAGGACATTTTTATGAAAAATCGCGAAAATAACCATGAAGGAAGCGTTTTATCGGGAAACGGACTTCAGATTCGTGTTCAGCACCCCGAAATACCCCTTAGAGAGTAGGTTTGAAAGGGATTAAACAGAGTTGATTTTCAGGACATTTTTATGAAAAATCGCGAAAATAACCATGAAGGAAGCGTTTTATCGGGAAACGGACTTCAGATTCGTGTTCACCCCGAAATACCCCTTAGAGAGTAGGTTTGAAAGGGATTAAACAGAGTTGATTTTCAGGACATTTTTATGAAAAATCGCGAAAATAACCACGAAGGAAGCGTTTTATCCGGAAACGGACTTCAGGGATTAAACAGAGTTGATTTTCAGGACATTTTTATGAAAAATCGCGAAAATAACCATGAAGGAAGCGTTTTATCGGGAAACGGACTTCAGATTCGTGTTCAGCACCCCGAAATACCCCTTAGAGAGTAGGTTTGAAAGGGATTAAACAGAGTTGATTTTCAGGACATTTTTATGAAAAATCGCGAAAATAACCATGAAGGAAGCGTTTTATCGGGAAACGGACTTCAGATTCGTGTTCAGCACCCCGAAATACCCCTTAGAGAGTAGGTTTGAAAGGGATTAAACAGAGTTGATTTTCAGGACATTTTTATGAAAAATCGCGAAAATAACCATGAAGGAAGCGTTTTATCGGGAAACGGACTTCAGATTCGTGTTCAGCACCCCGAAATACCCCTTAGAGAGTAGGTTTGAAAGGGATTAAACAGAGTTGATTTTCAGGACATTTTTATGAAAAATCGCGAAAATAACCATGAAGGAAGCGTTTTATCGGGAAACGGACTTCAGATTCGTGTTCAGCACCCCGAAATACCCCTTAGAGAGTAGGTTTGAAAGGGATTAAACAGAGTTGATTTTCAGGACATTTTTATGAAAAATCGCGAAAATAACCATGAAGGAAGCGTTTTATCGGGAAACGGACTTCAGATTCGTGTTCAGCACCCCGAAATACCCCTTAGAGAGTAGGTTTGAAAGGGATTAAACAGAGTTGATTTTCAGGACATTTTTATGAAAAATCGCGAAAATAACCATGAAGGAAGCGTTTTATCGGGAAACGGACTTCAGATTCGTGTTCAGCACCCCGAAATACCCCTTAGAGAGTAGGTTTGAAAGGGATTAAACAGAGTTGATTTTCAGGACATTTTTATGAAAAATCGCGAAAATAACCATGAAGGAAGCGTTTTATCGGGAAACGGACTTCAGATTCGTGTTCAGCACCCCGAAATACCCCTTAGAGAGTAGGTTTGAAAGGGATTAAACAGAGTTGATTTTCAGGACATTTTTATGAAAAATCGCGAAAATAACCATGAAGGAAGCGTTTTATCGGGAAACGGACTTCAGATTCGTGTTCAGCACCCCGAAATACCCCTTAGAGAGTAGGTTTGAAAGGGATTAAACAGAGTTGATTTTCAGGACATTTTTATGAAAAATCGCGAAAATAACCATGAAGGAAGCGTTTTATCGGGAAACGGACTTCAGATTCGTGTTCAGCACCCCGAAATACCCCTTAGAGAGTAGGTTTGAAGGGTACCCCTTAGAGAGTAGGTTTGAAAGGGATTAAACAGAGTTGATTTTCAGGACATTTTTATGAAAAATCGCGAAAATAACCATGAAGGAAGCGTTTTATCGGGAAACGGACTTCAGATTCGTGTTCAGCACCCCGAAATACCCCTTAGAGAGTAGGTTTGAAAGGGATTAAACAGAGTTGATTTTCAGGACATTTTTATGAAAAATCGCGAAAATAACCATGAAGGAAGCGTTTTATCGGGAAACGGACTTCAGATTCGTGTTCAGCACCCCGAAATACCCCTTAGAGAGTAGGTTTGAAAGGGATTAAACAGAGTTGATTTTCAGGACATTTTTATGAAAAATCGCGAAAATAACCATGAAGGAAGCGTTTTATCGGGAAACGGACTTCAGATTCGTGTTCAGCACCCCGAAATACCCCTTAGAGAGTAGGTTTGAAAGGGATTAAACAGAGTTGATTTTCAGGACATTTTTATGAAAAATCGCGAAAATAACCATGAAGGAAGCGTTTTATCGGGAAACGGACTTCAGATTCGTGTTCAGCACCCCGAAATACCCCTTAGAGAGTAGGTTTGAAAGGGATTAAACAGAGTTGATTTTCAGGACATTTTTATGAAAAATCGCGAAAATAACCATGAAGGAAGCGTTTTATCGGGAAACGGACTTCAGATTCGTGTTCAGCACCCCGAAATACCCCTTAGAGAGTAGGTTTGAAAGGGATTAAACAGAGTTGATTTTCAGGACATTTTTATGAAAAATCGCGAAAATAACCATGAAGGAAGCGTTTTATCGGGAAACGGACTTCAGATTCGTGTTCAGCACCCCGAAATACCCCTTAGAGAGTAGGTTTGAAAGGGATTAAACAGAGTTGATTTTCAGGACATTTTTATGAAAAATCGCGAAAATAACCATGAAGGAAGCGTTTTATCGGGAAACGGACTTCAGATTCGTGTTCAGCACCCCGAAATACCCCTTAGAGAGTAGGTTTGAAAGGGATTAAACAGAGTTGATTTTCAGGACATTTTTATGAAAAATCGCGAAAATAACCATGAAGGAAGCGTTTTATCGGGAAACGGACTTCAGATTCGTGTTCAGCACCCCGAAATACCCCTTAGAGAGTAGGTTTGAAAGGGATTAAACAGAGTTGATTTTCAGGACATTTTTATGAAAAATCGCGAAAATAACCATGAAGGAAGCGTTTTATCGGGAAACGGACTTCAGATTCGTGTTCAGCACCCCGAAATACCCCTTAGAGAGTAGGTTTGAAAGGGATTAAACAGAGTTGATTTTCAGGACATTTTTATGAAAAATCGCGAAAATAACCATGAAGGAAGCGTTTTATCGGGAAACGGACTTCAGATTCGTGTTCAGCACCCCGAAATACCCCTTAGAGAGTAGGTTTGAAAGGGATTAAACAGAGTTGATTTTCAGGACATTTTTATGAAAAATCGCGAAAATAACCATGAAGGAAGCGTTTTATCGGGAAACGGACTTCAGATTCGTGTTCAGCACCCCGAAATACCCCTTAGAGAGTAGGTTTGAAAGGGATTAAACAGAGTTGATTTTCAGGACATTTTTATGAAAAATCGCGAAAATAACCATGAAGGAAGCGTTTTATCGGGAAACGGACTTCAGATTCGTGTTCAGCACCCCGAAATACCCCTTAGAGAGTAGGTTTGAAAGGGATTAAACAGAGTTGATTTTCAGGACATTTTTATGAAAAATCGCGAAAATAACCATGAAGGAAGCGTTTTATCGGGAAACGGACTTCAGATTCGTGTTCAGCACCCCGAAATACCCCTTAGAGAGTAGGTTTGAAAGGGATTAAACAGAGTTGATTTTCAGGACATTTTTATGAAAAATCGCGAAAATAACCATGAAGGAAGCGTTTTATCGGGAAACGGACTTCAGATTCGTGTTCAGCACCCCGAAATACCCCTTAGAGAGTAGGTTTGAAAGGGATTAAACAGAGTTGATTTTCAGGACATTTTTATGAAAAATCGCGAAAATAACCATGAAGGAAGCGTTTTATCGGGAAACGGACTTCAGATTCGTGTTCAGCACCCCGAAATACCCCTTAGAGAGTAGGTTTGAAAGGGATTAAACAGAGTTGATTTTCAGGACATTTTTATGAAAAATCGCGAAAATAACCATGAAGGAAGCGTTTTATCGGGAAACGGACTTCAGATTCGTGTTCAGCACCCCGAAATACCCCTTAGAGAGTAGGTTTGAAAGGGATTAAACAGAGTTGATTTTCAGGACATTTTTATGAAAAATCGCGAAAATAACCATGAAGGAAGCGTTTTATCGGGAAACGGACTTCAGATTCGTGTTCAGCACCCCGAAATACCCCTTAGAGAGTAGGTTTGAAAGGGATTAAACAGAGTTGATTTTCAGGACATTTTTATGAAAAATCGCGAAAATAACCATGAAGGAAGCGTTTTATCGGGAAACGGACTTCAGATTCGTGTTCAGCACCCCGAAATACCCCTTAGAGAGTAGGTTTGAAAGGGATTAAACAGAGTTGATTTTCAGGACATTTTTATGAAAAATCGCGAAAATAACCATGAAGGAAGCGTTTTATCGGGAAACGGACTTCAGATTCGTGTTCAGCACCCCGAAATACCCCTTAGAGAGTAGGTTTGAAAGGGATTAAACAGAGTTGATTTTCAGGACATTTTTATGAAAAATCGCGAAAATAACCATGAAGGAAGCGTTTTATCGGGAAACGGACTTCAGATTCGTGTTCAGCACCCCGAAATACCCCTTAGAGAGTAGGTTTGAAAGGGATTAAACAGAGTTGATTTTCAGGACATTTTTATGAAAAATCGCGAAAATAACCATGAAGGAAGCGTTTTATCGGGAAACGGACTTCAGATTCGTGTTCAGCACCCCGAAATACCCCTTAGAGAGTAGGTTTGAAAGGGATTAAACAGAGTTGATTTTCAGGACATTTTTATGAAAAATCGCGAAAATAACCATGAAGGAAGCGTTTTATCGGGAAACGGACTTCAGATTCGTGTTCAGCACCCCGAAATACCCCTTAGAGAGTAGGTTTGAAAGGGATTAAACAGAGTTGATTTTCAGGACATTTTTATGAAAAATCGCGAAAATAACCGTGAAGGATGCGTTTTATCGGGAAACGGACTTCAGATTCGTGCTCAGCACCCCGAAATACCCCTTAGAGAGTAGGTTTGAAAGGGATTAAACAGAGTTGATTTTCAGGACATTTTTATGAAAAATCGCGAAAATAACCATGAAGGAAGCGTTTTATCGGGAAACGGACTTCAGATTCGTGTTCAGCACCCCGAAATACCCCTTAGAGAGTAGGTTTGAAAGGGATTAAACAGAGTTGATTTTCAGGACATTTTTATGAAAAATCGCGAAAATAACCATGAAGGAAGCGTTTTATCGGGAAACGGACTTCAGATTCGTGTTCAGCACCCCGAAATACCCCTTAGAGAGTAGGTTTGAAAGGGATTAAACAGAGTTGATTTTCAGGACATTTTTATGAAAAATCGCGAAAATAACCATGAAGGAAGCGTTTTATCGGGAAACGGACTTCAGATTCGTGTTCAGCACCCCGAAATACCCCTTAGAGAGTAGGTTTGAAAGGGATTAAACAGAGTTGATTTTCAGGACATTTTTATGAAAAATCGCGAAAATAACCATGAAGGAAGCGTTTTATCGGGAAACGGACTTCAGATTCGTGTTCAGCACCCCGAAATACCCCTTAGAGAGTAGGTTTGAAAGGGATTAAACAGAGTTGATTTTCAGGACATTTTTATGAAAAATCGCGAAAATAACCATGAAGGAAGCGTTTTATCGGGAAACGGACTTCAGATTCGTGTTCAGCACCCCGAAATACCCCTTAGAGAGTAGGTTTGAAAGGGATTAAACAGAGTTGATTTTCAGGACATTTTTATGAAAAATCGCGAAAATAACCATGAAGGAAGCGTTTTATCGGGAAACGGACTTCAGATTCGTGTTCAGCACCCCGAAATACCCCTTAGAGAGTAGGTTTGAAAGGGATTAAACAGAGTTGATTTTCAGGACATTTTTATGAAAAATCGCGAAAATAACCATGAAGGAAGCGTTTTATCGGGAAACGGACTTCAGATTCGTGTTCAGCACCCCGAAATACCCCTTAGAGAGTAGGTTTGAAAGGGATTAAACAGAGTTGATTTTCAGGACATTTTTATGAAAAATCGCGAAAATAACCATGAAGGAAGCGTTTTATCGGGAAACGGACTTCAGATTCGTGTTCAGCACCCCGAAATACCCCTTAGAGAGTAGGTTTGAAAGGGATTAAACAGAGTTGATTTTCAGGACATTTTTATGAAAAATCGCGAAAATAACCATGAAGGAAGCGTTTTATCGGGAAACGGACTTCAGATTCGTGTTCAGCACCCCGAAATACCCCTTAGAGAGTAGGTTTGAAAGGGATTAAACAGAGTTGATTTTCAGGACATTTTTATGAAAAATCGCGAAAATAACCATGAAGGAAGCGTTTTATCGGGAAACGGACTTCAGATTCGTGTTCAGCACCCCGAAATACCCCTTAGAGAGTAGGTTTGAAAGGGATTAAACAGAGTTGATTTTCAGGACATTTTTATGAAAAATCGCGAAAATAACCATGAAGGAAGCGTTTTATCGGGAAACGGACTTCAGATTCGTGTTCAGCACCCCGAAATACCCCTTAGAGAGTAGGTTTGAAAGGGATTAAACAGAGTTGATTTTCAGGACATTTTTATGAAAAATCGCGAAAATAACCATGAAGGAAGCGTTTTATCGGGAAACGGACTTCAGATTCGTGTTCAGCACCCCGAAATACCCCTTAGAGAGTAGGTTTGAAAGGGATTAAACAGAGTTGATTTTCAGGACATTTTTATGAAAAATCGCGAAAATAACCATGAAGGAAGCGTTTTATCGGGAAACGGACTTCAGATTCGTGTTCAGCACCCCGAAATACCCCTTAGAGAGTAGGTTTGAAAGGGATTAAACAGAGTTGATTTTCAGGACATTTTTATGAAAAATCGCGAAAATAACCATGAAGGAAGCGTTTTATCGGGAAACGGACTTCAGATTCGTGTTCAGCACCCCGAAATACCCCTTAGAGAGTAGGTTTGAAAGGGATTAAACAGAGTTGATTTTCAGGACATTTTTATGAAAAATCGCGAAAATAACCATGAAGGAAGCGTTTTATCGGGAAACGGACTTCAGATTCGTGTTCAGCACCCCGAAATACCCCTTAGAGAGTAGGTTTGAAAGGGATTAAACAGAGTTGATTTTTCAGGACATTTTTATGAAAAATCGCGAAAATAACCATGAAGGAAGCGTTTTATCGGGAAACGGACTTCAGATTCGTGTTCAGCACCCCGAAATACCCCTTAGAGAGTAGGTTTGAAAGGGATTAAACAGAGTTGATTTTCAGGACATTTTTATGAAAAATCGCGAAAATAACCATGAAGGAAGCGTTTTATCGGGAAACGGACTTCAGATTCGTGTTCAGCACCCCGAAATACCCCTTAGAGAGTAGGTTTGAAAGGGATTAAACAGAGTTGATTTTCAGGACATTTTTATGAAAAATCGCGAAAATAACCATGAAGGAAGCGTTTTATCGGGAAACGGACTTCAGATTCGTGTTCAGCACCCCGAAATACCCCTTAGAGAGTAGGTTTGAAAGGGATTAAACAGAGTTGATTTTCAGGACATTTTTATGAAAAATCGCGAAAATAACCATGAAGGAAGCGTTTTATCGGGAAACGGACTTCAGATTCGTGTTCAGCACCCCGAAATACCCCTTAGAGAGTAGGTTTGAAAGGGATTAAACAGAGTTGATTTTCAGGACATTTTTATGAAAAATCGCGAAAATAACCATGAAGGAAGCGTTTTATCGGGAAACGGACTTCAGATTCGTGTTCAGCACCCCGAAATACCCCTTAGAGAGTAGGTTTGAAAGGGATTAAACAGAGTTGATTTTCAGGACATTTTTATGAAAAATCGCGAAAATAACCATGAAGGAAGCGTTTTATCGGGAAACGGACTTCAGATTCGTGTTCAGCACCCCGAAATACCCCTTAGAGAGTAGGTTTGAAAGGATTAAACAGAGTTGATTTTCAGGACATTTTTATGAAAAATCGCGAAAATAACCATGAAGGAAGCGTTTTATCGGGAAACGGACTTCAGATTCGTGTTCAGCACCCCGAAATACCCCTTAGAGAGTAGGTTTGAAAGGGATTAAACAGAGTTGATTTTCAGGACATTTTTATGAAAAATCGCGAAAATAACCATGAAGGAAGCGTTTTATCGGGAAACGGACTTCAGATTCGTGTTCAGCACCCCGAAATACCCCTTAGAGAGTAGGTTTGAAAGGGATTAAACAGAGTTGATTTTCAGGACATTTTTATGAAAAATCGCGAAAATAACCATGAAGGAAGCGTTTTATCGGGAAACGGACTTCAGATTCGTGTTCAGCACCCCGAAATACCCCTTAGAGAGTAGGTTTGAAAGGGATTAAACAGAGTTGATTTTCAGGACATTTTTATGAAAAATCGCGAAAATAACCATGAAGGAAGCGTTTTATCGAAAACGGACTTCAGATTCGTGTTCAGCACCCCGAAATACCCCTTAGAGAGTAGGTTTGAAAGGGATTAAACAGAGTTGATTTTCAGGACATTTTTATGAAAAATCGCGAAAATAACCATGAAGGAAGCGTTTTATCGGGAAACGGACTTCAGATTCGTGTTCAGCACCCCGAAATACCCCTTAGAGAGTAGGTTTGAAAGGGATTAAACAGAGTTGATTTTCAGGACATTTTTATGAAAAATCGCGAAAATAACCATGAAGGAAGCGTTTTATCGGGAAACGGACTTCAGATTCGTGTTCAGCACCCCGAAATACCCCTTAGAGAGTAGGTTTGAAAGGATTAAACAGAGTTGATTTTCAGGACATTTTTATGAAAAATCGCGAAAATAACCATGAAGGAAGCGTTTTATCGGGAAACGGACTTCAGATTCGTGTTCAGCACCCCGAAATACCCCTTAGAGAGTAGGTTTGAAAGGGATTAAACAGAGTTGATTTTCAGGACATTTTTATGAAAAATCGCGAAAATAACCATGAAGGAAGCGTTTTATCGGGAAACGGACTTCAGATTCGTGTTCAGCACCCCGAAATACCCCTTAGAGAGTAGGTTTGAAAGGGATTAAACAGAGTTGATTTTCAGGACATTTTTATGAAAAATCGCGAAAATAACCATGAAGGAAGCGTTTTATCGGGAAACGGACTTCAGATTCGTGTTCAGCACCCCGAAATACCCCTTAGAGAGTAGGTTTGAAAGGGATTAAACAGAGTTGATTTTCAGGACATTTTTATGAAAAATCGCGAAAATAACCATGAAGGAAGCGTTTTATCGGGAAACGGACTTCAGATTCGTGTTCAGCACCCCGAAATACCCCTTAGAGAGTAGGTTTGAAAGGGATTAAACAGAGTTGATTTTCAGGACATTTTTATGAAAAATCGCGAAAATAACCATGAAGGAAGCGTTTTATCGGGAAACGGACTTCAGATTCGTGTTCAGCACCCCGAAATACCCCTTAGAGAGTAGGTTTGAAAGGGATTAAACAGAGTTGATTTTCAGGACATTTTTATGAAAAATCGCGAAAATAACCATGAAGGAAGCGTTTTATCGGGAAACGGACTTCAGATTCGTGTTCAGCACCCCGAAATACCCCTTAGAGAGTAGGTTTGAAAGGGATTAAACAGAGTTGATTTTCAGGACATTTTTATGAAAAATCGCGAAAATAACCATGAAGGAAGCGTTTTATCGGGAAACGGACTTCAGATTCGTGTTCAGCACCCCGAAATACCCCTTAGAGAGTAGGTTTGAAAGGGATTAAACAGAGTTGATTTTCAGGACATTTTTATGAAAAATCGCGAAAATAACCATGAAGGAAGCGTTTTATCGGGAAACGGACTTCAGATTCGTGTTCAGCACCCCGAAATACCCCTTAGAGAGTAGGTTTGAAAGGGATTAAACAGAGTTGATTTTCAGGACATTTTTATGAAAAATCGCGAAAATAACCATGAAGGAAGCGTTTTATCGGGAAACGGACTTCAGATTCGTGTTCAGCACCCCGAAATACCCCTTAGAGAGTAGGTTTGAAAGGGATTAAACAGAGTTGATTTTCAGGACATTTTTATGAAAAATCGCGAAAATAACCATGAAGGAAGCGTTTTATCGGGAAACGGACTTCAGATTCGTGTTCAGCACCCCGAAATACCCCTTAGAGAGTAGGTTTGAAAGGGATTAAACAGAGTTGATTTTCAGGACATTTTTATGAAAAATCGCGAAAATAACCATGAAGGAAGCGTTTTATCGGGAAACGGACTTCAGATTCGTGTTCAGCACCCCGAAATACCCCTTAGAGAGTAGGTTTGAAAGGGATTAAACAGAGTTGATTTTCAGGACATTTTTATGAAAAATCGCGAAAATAACCATGAAGGAAGCGTTTTATCGGGAAACGGACTTCAGATTCGTGTTCAGCACCCCGAAATACCCCTTAGAGAGTAGGTTTGAAAGGGATTAAACAGAGTTGATTTTCAGGACATTTTTATGAAAAATCGCGAAAATAACCATGAAGGAAGCGTTTTATCGGGAAACGGACTTCAGATTCGTGTTCAGCACCCCGAAATACCCCTTAGAGAGTAGGTTTGAAAGGGATTAAACAGAGTTGATTTTCAGGACATTTTTATGAAAAATCGCGAAAATAACCATGAAGGAAGCGTTTTATCGGGAAACGGACTTCAGATTCGTGTTCAGCACCCCGAAATACCCCTTAGAGAGTAGGTTTGAAAGGATTAAACAGAGTTGATTTTCAGGACATTTTTATGAAAAATCGCGAAAATAACCATGAAGGAAGCGTTTTATCGGGAAACGGACTTCAGATTCGTGTTCAGCACCCCGAAATACCCCTTAGAGAGTAGGTTTGAAAGGGATTAAACAGAGTTGATTTTCAGGACATTTTTATGAAAAATCGCGAAAATAACCATGAAGGAAGCGTTTTATCGGGAAACGGACTTCAGATTCGTGTTCAGCACCCCGAAATACCCCTTAGAGAGTAGGTTTGAAAGGATTAAACAGAGTTGATTTTCAGGACATTTTTATGAAAAATCGCGAAAATAACCATGAAGGAAGCGTTTTATCGGGAAACGGACTTCAGATTCGTGTTCAGCACCCCGAAATACCCCTTAGAGAGTAGGTTTGAAAGGGATTAAACAGAGTTGATTTTCAGGACATTTTTATGAAAAATCGCGAAAATAACCATGAAGGAAGCGTTTTATCGGGAAACGGACTTCAGATTCGTGTTCAGCACCCCGAAATACCCCTTAGAGAGTAGGTTTGAAAGGGATTAAACAGAGTTGATTTTCAGGACATTTTTATGAAAAATCGCGAAAATAACCATGAAGGAAGCGTTTTATCGGGAAACGGACTTCAGATTCGTGTTCAGCACCCCGAAATACCCCTTAGAGAGTAGGTTTGAAAGGGATTAAACAGAGTTGATTTTCAGGACATTTTTATGAAAAATCGCGAAAATAACCATGAAGGAAGCGTTTTATCGGGAAACGGACTTCAGATTCGTGTTCAGCACCCCGAAATACCCCTTAGAGAGTAGGTTTGAAAGGGATTAAACAGAGTTGATTTTCAGGACATTTTTATGAAAAATCGCGAAAATAACCATGAAGGAAGCGTTTTATCGGGAAACGGACTTCAGATTCGTGTTCAGCACCCCGAAATACCCCTTAGAGAGTAGGTTTGAAAGGGATTAAACAGAGTTGATTTTCAGGACATTTTTATGAAAAATCGCGAAAATAACCATGAAGGAAGCGTTTTATCGGGAAACGGACTTCAGATTCGTGTTCAGCACCCCGAAATACCCCTTAGAGAGTAGGTTTGAAAGGGATTAAACAGAGTTGATTTTCAGGACATTTTTATGAAAAATCGCGAAAATAACCATGAAGGAAGCGTTTTATCGGGAAACGGACTTCAGATTCGTGTTCAGCACCCCGAAATACCCCTTAGAGAGTAGGTTTGAAAGGGATTAAACAGAGTTGATTTTCAGGACATTTTTATGAAAAATCGCGAAAATAACCATGAAGGAAGCGTTTTATCGGGAAACGGACTTCAGATTCGTGTTCAGCACCCCGAAATACCCCTTAGAGAGTAGGTTTGAAAGGGATTAAACAGAGTTGATTTTCAGGACATTTTTATGAAAAATCGCGAAAATAACCATGAAGGAAGCGTTTTATCGGGAAACGGACTTCAGATTCGTGTTCAGCACCCCGAAATACCCCTTAGAGAGTAGGTTTGAAAGGGATTAAACAGAGTTGATTTTCAGGACATTTTTATGAAAAATCGCGAAAATAACCATGAAGGAAGCGTTTTATCGGGAAACGGACTTCAGATTCGTGTTCAGCACCCCGAAATACCCCTTAGAGAGTAGGAAGGGATTAAACAAAGTTGATTTTCAGGACATTTTTATGAAAAATCGCGAAAATAACCATGAAGGAAGCGTTTTATCGGGAAACGGACTTCAGATTCGTGTTCAGCACCCCGAAATACCCCTTAGAGAGTAGGTTTGAAAGGGATTAAACAGAGTTGATTTTCAGGACATTTTTATGAAAAATCGCGAAAATAACCATGAAGGAAGCGTTTTATCGGGAAACGGACTTCAGATTCGTGTTCAGCACCCCGAAATACCCCTTAGAGAGTAGGTTTGAAAGCGATTAAACAGAGTTGATTTGGACTTCAGATTCAGATTCGTGATCAGCACCCCGAAAAACCCTTAGAGTGTAGGTTTGAAAGGGATTAAACAGAGATAATTTTTGAGCAATTTTGATGAAAAATCGAGAAAATAACCATGAAGGAAGCGTTTTATCGAAAAACCGACTTCAGATTCGTGTTCAGCACCCCGACTAACCCCTTAGAGAGTAGGTTTGAAAGGGATTAAACAGAGTTGATTTTCAGGACATTTTTATGAAAAATCGCGAAAATAACCATGAAGGAAGCGTTTTATCGGGAAACGGACTTCAGATTCGTGTTCAGCACCCCGAAATACCCCTTAGAGAGTAGGTTTGAAAGGGATTAAACAGAGTTGATTTTCAGGACATTTTTATGAAAAATCGCGAAAATAACCATGAAGGAAGCGTTTTATCGGGAAACGGACTTCAGATTCGTGTTCAGCACCCCGAAATACCCTTAGAGAGTAGGTTTGAAAGGGATTAAACAGAGTTGATTTTCAGGACATTTTTATGAAAAATCGCGAAAATAACCATGAAGGAAGCGTTTTATCGGGAAACGGACTTCAGATTCGTGTTCAGCACCCCGAAATACCCCTTAGAGAGTAGGTTTGAAAGGGATTAAACAGAGTTGATTTTCAGGACATTTTTATGAAAAATCGCGAAAATAACCATGAAGGAAGCGTTTTATCGGGAAACGGACTTCAGATTCGTGTTCAGCACCCCGAAATACCCTTAGAGAGTAGGTTTGAAAGGGATTAAACAGAGTTGATTTTCAGGACATTTTTATGAAAAATCGCGAAAATAACCATGAAGGAAGCGTTTTATCGGGAAACGGACTTCAGATTCGTGTTCAGCACCCCGAAATACCCCTTAGAGAGTAGGTTTGAAAGGGATTAAACAGAGTTGATTTTCAGGACATTTTTATGAAAAATCGCGAAAATAACCATGAAGGAAGCGTTTTATCGGGAAACGGACTTCAGATTCGTGTTCAGCACCCCGAAATACCCCTTAGAGAGTAGGTTTGAAAGGGATTAAACAGAGTTGATTTTCAGGACATTTTTATGAAAAATCGCGAAAATAACCATGAAGGAAGCGTTTTATCGGGAAACGGACTTCAGATTCGTGTTCAGCACCCCGAAATACCCCTTAGAGAGTAGGTTTGAAAGGGATTAAACAGAGTTGATTTTCAGGACATTTTTATGAAAAATCGCGAAAATAACCATGAAGGAAGCGTTTTATCGGGAAACGGACTTCAGATTCGTGTTCAGCACCCCGAAATACCCCTTAGAGAGTAGGTTTGAAAGGGATTAAACAGAGTTGATTTTCAGGACATTTTTATGAAAAATCGCGAAAATAACCATGAAGGAAGCGTTTTATCGGGAAACGGACTTCAGATTCGTGTTCAGCACCCCGAAATACCCCTTAGAGAGTAGGTTTGAAAGGGATTAAACAGAGTTGATTTTCAGGACATTTTTATGAAAAATCGCGAAAATAACCATGAAGGAAGCGTTTTATCGGGAAACGGACTTCAGATTCGTGTTCAGCACCCCGAAATACCCCTTAGAGAGTAGGTTTGAAAGGATTAAACAGAGTTGATTTTCAGGACATTTTTATGAAAAATCGCGAAAATAACCATGAAGGAAGCGTTTTATCGGGAAACGGACTTCAGATTCGTGTTCAGCACCCCGAAATACCCCTTAGAGAGTAGGTTTGAAAGGGATTAAACAGAGTTGATTTTCAGGACATTTTTATGAAAAATCGCGAA
The DNA here is from genome assembly GCA_031894815.1 of Creontiades dilutus. Lineage (NCBI taxonomy): Eukaryota > Metazoa > Arthropoda > Insecta > Hemiptera > Miridae > Creontiades > Creontiades dilutus. The sequence goes on along the minus strand of JAVIWC010001108.1, from coordinate 617 downwards.
AATAACCATGAAGGAAGCGTTTTATCGGGAAACGGACTTCAGATTCGTGTTCAGCACCCCGAAATACCCCTTAGAGAGTAGGTTTGAAAGGATTAAACAGAGTTGATTTTCAGGACATTTTTATGAAAAATCGCGAAAATAACCATGAAGGAAGCGTTTTATCGGGAAACGGACTTCAGATTCGTGTTCAGCACCCCGAAATACCCCTTAGAGAGTAGGTTTGAAAGGGATTAAACAGAGTTGATTTTCAGGACATTTTTATGAAAAATCGCGAAAATAACCATGAAGGAAGCGTTTTATCGGGAAACGGACTTCAGATTCGTGTTCAGCACCCCGAAATACCCTTAGAGAGTAGGTTTGAAAGGGATTAAACAGAGTTGATTTTCAGACATTTTTATGAAAAATCGCGAAAATAACCATGAAGGAAGCGTTTTATCGGGAAACGGACTTCAGATTCGTGTTCAGCACCCCGAAATACCCCTTAGAGAGTAGGTTTGAAAGGGATTAAACAGAGTTGATTTTCAGGACATTTTTATGAAAAATCGCGAAAATAACCATGAAGGAAGCGTTTTATCGGGAAACGGACTTCAGATTCGTGTTCAGCACCCTGAAATACC
>JAVIWC010001107.1:0-23853 GCA_031894815.1 Creontiades dilutus | reverse complement strand
GTTTGCGCACTGGCAGAGGCTTCTATTGATCCAATGATCATGAAACTCATAGGTTCTCATCTACACATCAAACTGAACAAACCTTAGAAGTTTCATCGAGATTGGTATAGAACTCTCGTAGTTATGAGTGTAACTAGGTTTTCACGTTTGCGCATGCGCAGAGACTACTATTGATCCGGGAATCATGAAACTCGTAGGAACTCATCTACAGATCGAACTGAACAAACCTTGAATGTTTCGTTGAGATTGGTCCAGAACTCCCGGAGTTATATGTGTAACAAGGATTTCACGTTTGCGCATGCGCAGAGGCTACTATTGATCAGGGAATCTTGAAACTCGTAGGAACTCATCTACACATCGAACTGAACAAACCTTGAATGTTTCATCGAGATTGGTATAGAACTCTCGTAGTTATGAGTGTAACAAGGATTTCACGTTTGCGCATGCGCAGAGGCTTCTATTGATCCAATGATCATGAAACTCATAGGTTCTCATCTACACCTCAAACTGAACAAACCTTAGAAGTTTCATCGATATTGGTCCAGAACTTCTGGAGTTATAAGTGTAAAAGGGATTTCTAGTTTGCGCATGCGCAGAGGCTACTATTGATCAGGGAATCTTGAAACTCGTAGGAACTCATCTACACATCGAACTGAACAAACCTTGAATGTTTCATCGAGATTGGTATAGAACTCTCGTAGTTATAAGTGTAACAAGGATTTCACGTTTGCGCATGCGCAGAGGCTTCTATTGATCCAATGATCATGAAACTCATAGGAACTCATCTACACATCAAACTGAACAAACCTTAGAAGTTTCATCGAGATTGGTCCAGAACTCTGGAGTTATATGTGTAACAAGGATTTCACGTTTGCGCATGCGCAGAGGCTACTATTGATCAGGGAACCTTGAAACTCGTAGGAACTCATCTACACATCGATCTGAACAAACCTTGGAAGTTTCATTGAGATTGGTCCAAAACTCCCGGAGTTATAAGTGTAAGAAGGATTTCACGTTTGCGCATGCGCAGAGGCTACTATTGATCCGGGATCATGAAACTCATAGGAACTCATCTACACATCAAACTGAACAAACCTTAGAAGTTTCATCGAGATTGGTCCAGAACTCCGGAGTTATAAGTGTAAGAAGGATTTCACGTTTGCGCATGCGCAGAGGCTACTATTGATCCAATGAATCATGAAACTCATAGGAACTCATCTACACATCAAACTGAACAAACCTTGAATGTTTCATCGAGATTGGTCCAGAACTCTCGTAGTTATAAGTGTAACAAGGATTTCACGTTTGCGCATGCGCAGAGGCTTCTATTGATCCAATGATCATGAAACTCATAGGTTCTCATCTACACATCAAACTGAACAAACATTAGATGTTTCATCGAGATTGGTCCAGAACTCCCGGAGTTATAAGTGTAAGAAGGATTTCACGTTTGCGCATGCGCAGAGGCTACTATTGATCCGGGAATCATGAAACTTGTAGGAACTCATCTACACATTGAACTGAACTAACCTTGAATGTTTCATTGATATTGGTCGAGAACTCCTGGAGTTATAAGTGTAACAAGGATTTCACGTTTGCGCATGCGCAGAGGCTACTATTGATCCAATGATCATGAAACTCATAGGAACTCATCTACACATCAAACTGAACAAACCTTAGAAGTTTCATCGAGATTGGTCCAGAACTTCCGGAGTTATAAGTGTAAGAAGGATTTCACGTTTGCGCATGCGCAGAGGCTACTATTGATCCAGTTATAATGAAACTTGTATGAACTGATCTACACATCAAACTGAACAAACCTTGAAGTTTCATCGAGATTGGTCCAGAACTCCTGGAGTTATAAGTGTAACAAGGATTTCACGTTTGCGCATGCGCAGAGGCTACTATTGATCCGGGAATCATGAAACTCATAGGGGCGCATCTACACATCAAACTGAAGAAACCTTAGAAGTTTCATCGAGATTGGTCCAGAACTTCTGGAGTTATAAGTGTAAAAAGGATTTCACGTTTGCGCATGCGCAGAGGCTTCTATTGATCCAATGATCATGAAACTCATAGGTTCTCATCTACACATCAAACTGAACAAACCTTAGAAGTTTCATCGAGATTGGTCCAGAACTCTCGTAGTTATAAGTGTAACAAGGATTTCACGTTTGCGCATGCGCAGAGGCTACTATTGATCCAATGAATCATGAAACTCATAGGAACTCATCTACACATCAAACTGAACAAACCTTAGAAGTTTCATCGAGATTGGTCCAGAACTCCGAGTTATAAGTGTAACAAGGATTTCACGTTTGCGCATGCGCAGAGGCTACTATTGATCCGGGAATCATGAAACTCGTAGGAACTCATCTACACATCAAACTGAACAAACCTTGAAGTTTCATCGAGATTGGTCCAGAACTCTCGGAGTTATAAGTGTAACAAGGATTTCACGTTTGCGCATGCGCAGAGGCTACTATTGATCCAATGATCATGAAACTCATAGGAACTCATCTACACATCAAACTGAACAAACCTTAGAAGTTTCATCGAGATTGGTCCAGAACTTCCGGAGTTATAAGTGTAACAAGGATTTCACGTTTGCGCATGCGCAGAGGCTACTATTGATCCAATGAATCATGAAACTCATAGGAACTCATCTACACATCAAACTGAACAAACCTTAGAAGTTTCATCGAGATTGGTCCAGAACTCTCGGAGTTATAAGTGTAAGAAGGATTTCACGTTTGCGCATGCGCAGAGGCTACTATTGATCCAATGATCTTGAAACTCGTAGGAACTCATCTACACATCAAACTGAACAAACCTTGGAAGTTTCATTGAGATTGGTCCAAAACTTCCGGAGTTATAAGTGTAACAAGGATTTCACGTTTGCGCATGCGCAGAGGCTACTATTGATCCGGGAATCATGAAACTATTAGGAAATCATATACAGATCGAACTTTACAAACCTTTAATCTTTCTTTTATATTGTTACAGATCTCCAGGAGTTATATGTGTAACAAGGATTTCACGTTTGCGCATGCGCAGAGGCTACTATTGATCCAATGAATCATGAAACTCGTAGGAACTCATCTACACATCAAACTGAACAAACCTTAGAAGTTTCATCGAGATTGGTCCAGAACTCTCGGAGTTATAAGTGTAACAAGGATTTCACGTTTGCGCATGCGCAGAGGCTACTATTGATCCAATGAATCATGAAACTCATAGGAACTCATCTACACATCAAACTGAACAAACCTTAGAAGTTTCATCGAGATTGGTCCAGAACTTCCCGGAGTTATAAGTGTAACAAGGATTTCACGTTTGCGCATGCGCAGAGGCTTCTATTGATCCAATGATCATGAAACTCATAGGTTCTCATCTACAGATCAAACTGAACAAACCTTAGAAGTTTCATTGAGATTGGTCCAGAACTCCCGGAGTTATAAGTGTAACAAGGATTTCACGTTTGCGCATGCGCAGAGGCTACTATTGATCCAATGAATCATGAAACTCATAGGAACTCATCTACACATCAAACTGAACAAACCTTGAATGTTTCATCGAGATTGGTCGAGGAATCCCGGAGTTATAGGTGTAAGAAGGATTTCACGTTTGCGCATGCGCAGAGGCTAACTATTGATCAGGGAATCTTGAAACTCGTAGGAACTCATCTACACATCGAACTGAACAAACCTTGGAAGTTTCATTGAGATTGGTCCAGAACTCCCGGAGTTATAAGTGTAACAAGGATTTCACGTTTGCGCATGCGCAGAGGCTACTATTGATCCGGGAATCATGAAACTTGTAGGAACTTATCTACACATCGAACTGAACAAACCTTGAATGTTTCATCGAGATTGATATAGAACTCTCGTAGTTATAAGTGTTACAAGGATTTCACGTTTGCGCATGCTCAGAGGCTTCTATTGATCCAATGATCATGAAACTCATAGGTTCTCATCTACACATCAAACTGAACTAACCTTAGAAGTTTCATCGAGATTGGTTGAGAACTCCTGGAGTTTTAGGTGTAAGAAGGATTTCACGTTTGCGAATGCGCAGAGGCTACTATTGATCAGGGAATCATGAACCTCATAGGGGCTCATCTACACATCAAACTGAACAAACCTTAGAAGTTTCATCGAGATTGGTCCAGAACTTCTGGAGTTATAAGTGTAAAAAGGATTTCACTTTTGCGCATGCGCTGAGGCTACTATTGATCAGGGAATCTTGAAACTCGTAGGAACTCATCCACACATCGAACTGAACAAACCTTGAATGTTTCATCGAGATTGGTCGAGAAATCCTGGAGTTATAAGTGTAAGAAGGATTTCACGTTTGCGCATGCGCAGAGGCTACTATTGATCCGGGAATCATGAACCTCATAGGGGCTCATCTACACATCAAACTGAACAAACCTTAGAAGTTTCATCGAGATTGGTCCAGAACTTCTGGAGTTATAAGTGTAAGAAGGATTTCACATTTGCGCATGCGCAGAGGCTACTATTGATCAGGGAATCTTGAAACTGTAGGAACTCATCTACACATCAAACTGAACAAACCTTAGAAGTTTCATCGAGATTGGTCAAGAACTTCCGGAGTTATATGTGTAAGAAGGATTTCACGTTTGCGCACTGGCAGAGGCTTCTATTGATCCAATGATCATGAAACTCATAGGTTCTCATCTACACATCAAACTGAACTAACCTTAGAAGTTTCATCGAGATTGGTTGAGAACTCTGGAGTTATAAGTGTAACAAGGATTTCACGTTTGCGCATGCGCAGAGGCTACTCTTGATCCGGGAATCATGAAACTTGTAGGAGCTTATCTACACATCAAACTGAACAAACCTTAGAAGTTTCATCGAGATTGGTCCAGAACTTCTGGAGTTAGAAGTGTAAAAAGGATTTCACTTTTGCGCATGCTTTCAGAGGCTATTGATCCGTATCAAACTCGATGATGCTCATCTACACATCAAAAACAAACGCAGGTGTTTCACAAGATTGTGTATTAGAACCCAGTTATACCTCCTGTACACATGCGATTTACAGAGTTCCCAGGAAACGTCACAGCTACGTTTGCTGACGACACTGCAATCCTGGCAGTTGGAGACGGCAATGATGAATCGATCAGCAAACTCAACAAATCTATCTCCAAAATCAGTCATTGGACGTCCACATGGAGGATAAGGTTAAATGAGGCAAAGTCGGTGCATGTTGATTTCACCAACCAGAAAATCAACTACATCCCACTTTACCTCAACAACGTGGCAATTCCCTACGCGAATAAAGCCAAATACCTTGGCATGACGCTTGACGCCAAGCTCAGGTGGAAAGAACATGTGAAAAAGAAGAAGGCCGAACTGGTGATAAAACTTAGAAAAATGTACTGGCTTATTGGCAGGCGATCCTCCATGACCATTGGTAACAAACAATCAAGTGCTTAAGCCAGTTTGGACGTATGGAGCACAGTTGTGGGGCTGTACAGCTCCAACCAATAGACTGATTATCCAGCGTTTTCAGAATTTCTACGATGCATCACTGATGCACCTTGGTACTTTAGAAATGATTCTTCACCGCGAACTTGGACAGCATGACGAAATAATCAAACAGAGGGCGACCGCTCATCTGATCTACGAGGTCATGTCAACGAAGAAGCTGTGAAGCTACTTGATGTGCAAGATTAACTAGGCGCCTTAAGCGCACAAAACCACATGAACTTGTGTAGGAAGTGAATGTGCTGAACCTCAGAAGGACATGGACTGGAGTAATGGATCTTGAGTCCCAATAATTATGTAGAGAATTTAAGTCAGAATAATATTGTTAATAAGTTATTACTTGGTGCAATGAAAAATTATAGAAAAAAAAAAAAAAAAAACGTTTGCGCACGGGCAGAGGCTTCTATTGATCCAATGATCATGAAACTTATAGGTTCTCATCTACACATCAAACTGAACGAACCTTAGAAGTTTCATTGAGATTGGTTGAAAGGTGCTGGAGTTATAAGTGTAAGAAGGATTTCACGTTTGCGAATGCGCAGAGGCTACTATTGATCCGGGAATCATGAAACTTGTAGGAACTTATCTACACATCGAACTGAACAAACCTTGAATGTTTCATCGAGATTGGTATAGAACTCTCGTAGTTATAAGTGTAACAAGGATTTCACGTTTGCGCATGCGCAGAGGCTTCTATTGATCCAATGATCATGAAACTCATAGGTTCTCATCTAGACATCAAACTGAACTAACCTTAGAAGTTTCATCGATATCGGTCCAGAACTTCTGGAGTTATAAGTGTAAAAGTCCAGAACTTCTGGAGTTATAAGTGTAAAAGGGATTTCTAGTTTGCGCATGCGCAGAGGCTACTATTGATCAGGGAATCTTGAAACTCGTAGGAACTCATCTACACATCGATCTGAACAAACCTTGGAAGTTTCATTGAGATTGGTCCAGAACTCCCGGAGTTATAAGTGTAACAAGGATTTCACGTTTGCGCATGCGCAGAGGCTACTATTGATCCGGGAATCTTGAAACTCGTAGGAACTCATCTACACATCGAACTGAACAAACCTTGAAAGTTTCATCGAGATTGGTCGAGAACTCCCGGAGTTATAAGTGTAAGAAGGATTTCACGTTTGCGCATGCGCAGAGGCTACTATTGATCCGGGAATCATGAAACTCATAGGAACTCATCTACACATCAAACTGAACAAACCTTAGAAGTTTCATCGAGATTGGTCAAGAACTTCCGGAGTTATATGTGTAAGAAGGATTTCACGTTTGCGCGATGCGCAGAGGCTACTATTGATCCAAGGATCATGAAACTCATACTTTCTCATCTACGCATCAAACTGAACAAACCTTAGAAGTTTCATCGAGATTGGTCCAGAACTTCTGGAGTTATAAGTGTAAGAAGGATTTCACATTTGCGCATGCGCAGAGGCTACTATTGATCAGGGAATCTTGAAACTGTTAGGAACTCATCTACACATCAAACTGAACAAACCTTAGAAGTTTCATCGAGATTGGTCAAGAACTTCCGGAGTTATATGTGTAAGAAGGATTTCACGTTTGCGCACTGGCAGAGGCTTCTATTGATCCAATGATCATGAAACTCATAGGTTCTCATCTACACATCAAACTGAACAAACCTTAGAAGTTTCATCGAGATTGGTATAGAACTCTCGTAGTTATGAGTGTAACTAGGTTTTCACGTTTGCGCATGCGCAGAGACTACTATTGATCAGGGAATCATGAAACTCGTAGGAACTCATCTACACATCGAACTGAACAAACCTTACAAGTTTCATTGAGATTGGTCCAGAACTCCCGGAGTTATAAGTGTAACAAGGATTTCACGTTTGCGCATGCGCAGAGGCTACTATTGATCCGGGAATCATGAAACTTGTAGGAACTCATCTACACATCGAACTGAACAAACCTTGAATGTTTCATCGAGATTGGTATAGAACTCTCGTAGTTATAAGTGTAACAAGGATTTCACGTTTGCGCATGCGCAGAGGCTTCTATTGATCCAATGATCATGAAACTCATAGGTTCTCATCTACACATCAAACTGAACAAACCTTAGAAGTTTCATCGATATTGGTCCAGAACTTCTGGAGTTATAAGTGTAACTTCTCGAGATTGGTCTGGAGTTATAAGTGTAAAAAGGATTTCACGTTTGCGCATGCGCAGAGGCTACTATTGATCAGGGAATCTTGAAACTCGTAGGAACTCATCTACACATCGAACTGAACAAACCTTGAAGTTTCATCGAGATTGGTCCAGAACTCTCGGAGTTATAAGTGTAACAAGGATTTCACGTTTGCGCATGCGCAGAGGCTACTATTGATCCAATCATGAAACTCATAGGAACTCATCTACACATCAAACTGAACAAACCTTAGAAGTTTCATCGAGATTGGTCCAGAACTTCTGGAGTTATAAGTGTAACAAGGATTTCACGTTTGCGCATGCGCAGAGGCTACTATTGATCCAATGGAATCATGAAACTCATAGGAACTCATCTACACATCAAACTGAACAAACCTTAGAAGTTTCATCGAGATTGGTCCAGAACTCCTGGAGTTATAAGTGTAAGAAGGATTTCACGTTTGCGCATGCGCAGAGGCTACTATTGATCCGGGAATCATGAAACTCATAGGAACTCATCTACACATCAAACTGAACAAACCTTAGAAGTTTCATCGAGATTGGTCCAGAACTTCTGGAGTTATAAGTGTAACAAGGATTTCACGTTTGCGCATGCGCAGAGGCTACTATTGATCCAATGAATCATGAAACTCATAGGAACTCATCTACACATCAAACTGAACAAACCTTAGAAGTTTCATCGAGATTGGTCCAGAACTCTGGAGTTATAAGTGTAAGAAGGATTTCACGTTTGCGCATGCGCAGAGGCTACTATTGATCCAGGGAATCATGAAACTCGTAGGAACTCATCTACACATCAAACTGAACAAACCTTAGAAGTTTCATCGAGATTGGTCCAGAACTTCCGGAGTTATAAGTGTAAGAAAGGATTTCACGTTTGCGCATGCGCAGAGGCTACTATTGATCAGGGAATCATGAAACTCATAGGAACTCATCTACACATCAAACTGAACAAACCTTAGAAGTTTCATCGAGATTGGTCCAGAACTCTCGGAGTTATAAGTGTAAGAAGGATTTCACGTTTGCGCATGCGCAGAGGCTACTATTGATCCAATGAATCATGAAACTCATAGGAACTCATCTACACATCAAACTGAACAAACCTTAGAAGTTTCATCGAGATTGGTCCAGAACTCTCTGGAGTTATAAGTGTAAGAAGGATTTCACGTTTGCGCATGCGCAGAGGCTACTATTGATCAGGGAATCTTGGAACTGTTAGGAACTCATCTACACATCAAACTGAACAAACCTTAGAAGTTTCATCGAGATTGGTCAAGAACTTCCGGAGTTATATGTGTAAGAAGGATTTCACGTTTGCGCACTGGCAGAGGCTTCTATTGATCCAATGATCATGAAACTCATAGGTTCTCATCTACACATCAAACTGAACAAACCTTAGAAGTTTCATCGAGATTGGTATAGAACTCTCGTAGTTATGAGTGTAACTAGGTTTTCACGTTTGCGCATGCGCAGAGACTACTATTGATCCGGGAATCATGAAACTCGTAGGAACTCATCTACAGATCGAACTGAACAAACCTTGAATGTTTCATTGAGATTGGTCCAGAACTCCCGGAGTTATATGTGTAACAAGGATTTCACGTTTGCGCATGCGCAGAGGCTACTATTGATCAGGGAATCTTGAAACTGGTAGGAACTCATCTACACATCAAACTGAACAAATCTTAGAAGTTTCATCGAGATTGGTCCAGAACTTCTGGAGTTATAAGTGTAAAAGGGATTTCTAGTTTGCGCATGCGCAGAGGCTACTATTGATCCAATGATCATGAAACTCATAGGTTCTCATCTACACATCAAACTGAACAAACCTTGAAGTTTCATCGAGATTGGTCATAGAACTCTGGAGTTATAAGTGTAAGAAGGATTTCACGTTTGCGCATGCGCAGAGGCTACTATTGATCCGGGAATCATGAAACTCATAGGAACTCATCTACACATCAAACTGAACAAACCTTAGAAGTTTCATCGAGATTGGTCCAGAACTTCTGGAGTTATAAGTGTAAAAGGATTTCACGTTTGCGCATGCGCAGAGGCTACTATTGATCAGGGAATCATGAACCTCATAGGGTCTCATCTACACATCAAACTGAACCAACCTTAGAAGTTTCATCGATATTGGTCCAGAACTTCTGGAGTTATAAGTGTAAGAAGGATTTCACGTTTGCGCATGCGCAGAGGCTACTATTGATCCAATGAATCATGAAACTCATAGGAACTCATCTACACATCAAACTGAACAAACCTTAGAAGTTTCATCGAGATTGGTCAAGAACTTCCGGAGTTATATGTTTAAGAAGGATTTCACGTTTGCGCATGCGCAGAGGCTTCTATTGATCCAATGGTCATGAAACTCATAGGTTCTCATCTACACATCAAACTGAACAAACCTTAGAAGTTTCATCGAGATTGGTCCAGAACTCTGGAGTTATAAGTGTAACAAGGATTTCACGTTTGCGCATGCGCAGAGGCTACTATTGATCCGGGAATCATGAAACTACTAGGACCTAATCTACACATCGAACTGAACAAACCTTGAAGTTTCATCGAGATTGGTCCAGAACTCTCGGAGTTATAAGTGTAACAAGGATTTCACGTTTGCGCATGCGCAGAGGCTACTATTGATCCGGGAATCATGAAACTTGTAGGAACTTATCTACACATCGAACTGAACAAACCTTGAATGTTTCATCGAGATTGTTATAGAACTCTCGTAGTTATAAGTGTAACAAGGATTTCACGTTTGCGCATGCGCAGAGGCTTCTATTGATCCAATGATCATGAAACTCATAGGTTCTCATCTACACATCAAACTGAACAAACCTTAGAAGTTTCATCGATATTGGTCCAGAACTTCTGGAGTTATAAGTGTAGAAGGGATTTCACGTTTGCGCATGCGCAGAGGCTACTATTGATCAGGGAATCTTGAAACTCGTAGGAACTCATCTACACATCAAACTGAACAAACCTTAGAAGTTTCATCGAGATTGGTCCAGAACTCCCGGAGTTATAAGTGTAACAAGGATTTCACGTTTGCGCATGCGCAGAGGCTACTATTGATCCAATGAATCATGAAACTCATAGGTTCTCATCTACACTCAAACTGAACAAACCTTAGAAGTTTCATCGAGATTGGTCCAGAACTCCTGGAGTTTTAGGTGTAAGAAGGATTTCACGTTTGCGCATGCGCAGAGGCTACTATTGATCCGGGAATCATGAAACTCATAGGAACTCATCTACACATCAAACTGAACAAACCTTAGAAGTTTCATCGAGATTGGTCCAGAACTCCTGGAGTTATAAGTGTAAGAAGGATTTCACGTTTGCGCATGCGCAGAGGCTACTATTGATCCAAATCATGAAACTCATAGGAACTCATCTACACATCAAACTGAACAAACCTTAGAAGTTTCATCGAGATTGGTCAAGAACTTCCGGAGTTATAAGTGTAAGAAGGATTTCACGTTTGCGCATGCGCAGAGGCTACTATTGATCCAATGATCATGAAACTCATAGGTTCTCATCTACACATCAAACTGAACAAACCTTAGAAGTTTCATCGAGATTGGTCCAGAACTCTGGAGTTATAAGTGTAACAAGGATTTCACGTTTGCGCATGCGCAGAGGCTACTATTGATCCGGGAATCATGAAACTTGTAGGAAGTTATCTACACATCGAACTGAACAAACCTTGAATGTTTCATCGAGATTTGTATAGAACTCTCGTAGTTATAAGTGTAACAAGGATTTCACGTTTGCGCATGCGCAGAGGCTTCTATTGATCCAATGATCATGAAACTCATAGGTTCTCATCTACACATCAAACTGAACAAACCTTAGAAGCTTCATCGATATTGGTCCAGAACTTCTGGAGTTATAAGTGTAAGAAGGATTTCACGTTTGCGCATGCGCAGAGGCTACTATTGATCAGGGAATCATGAAACTCATAGGAACTCATCTACACATCAAACTGAACAAACCTTAGAAGTTTCATCGAGATTGGTCCAGAACTTCTGGAGTTATAAATGTAAAAAGGATTTCACGTTTGTGCATGCGCAGAGGCTACTATTGATCCAATGATCATGAAACTCATAGGGGCTCATCTACACATCAAACTGAACAAACCTTAGAAGTTTCATCGAGATTGGTCCAGAACTCTCGAGTTATAAGTGTAAGAAGGATTTCACGTTTGCGCATGCGCAGAGGCTACTATTGATCCAATGAATCATGAAACTCATAGGAACTCATCTACACATCAAACTGAACAAACCTTGAAGTTTCATCGAGATTGGTCAGAACTCTCGTAGTTATAAGTGTAACAAGGATTTCACGTTTGCGCATGCGCAGAGGCTACTATTGATCCAATGATCATGAAACTCACAGGTTCTCATCTACACATCAAACTGAACAAACCTTAGAAGTTTCATCGAGATTGGTATAGAACTCTCGTAGTTATGAGTGTAACTAGGTTTTCACGTTTGCGCATGCGCAGAGACTACTATTGATCCGGGAATCATGAAACTCGTAGGAACTCATCTACAGATCGAACTGAACAAACCTTGAATGTTTCATTGAGATTGGTCCAGAACTCCCGGAGTTATATGTGTAACAAGGATTTCACGTTTGCGCATGCGCAGAGGCTACTATTGATCAGGGAATCTTGAAACTGGTAGGAACTCATCTACACATCAAACTGAACAAATCTTAGAAGTTTCATCGAGATTGGTCAAGAACTTCCGGAGTTATATGTGTAAGAAGGATTTCACGTTTGCGCATGCGCAGAGGCTTCTATTGATCCAATGATCATGAAACTCATAGGTTCTCATCTACACATCAAACTGAACAAACCTTAGAAGTTTCATCGAGATTGGTTGAGAACTGCTGGAGTTATAAGTGTAAGAAGGATTTCACGTTTGCGCATGCGCAGAGGCTACTATTGATCCGGGAATCATGAAACTTGTAGGAACTCATCTACACATCGAACTGAACAAACCTTGAATGTTTCATCGAGATTGGTATATAACTCTCGTAGTTATAGGTGTAACAAGGATTTCACGTTTGCGCATGCGCAGAGGCTTCTATTGATCCAATGATCATGAAACTCATAGGTTCTCATCTACACATCAAACTGAACAAACCTTAGAAGTTTCATCGAGATTGGTCCAGAACTTCTGGAGTTATAAGTGTAAGAAGGATTTCACGTTTGCGCATGCGCAGAGGCTACTATTGATCCGGGAATCATGAAACTCATAGGAACTCATCTACACATCAAACTGAACAAACCTTAGAAGTTTCATCGAGATTGGTCCAGAACTTCTGGAGTTATAAGTGTAAAAGGATTTCACGTTTGCGCATGCGCAGAGGCTACTATTGATCCAATGAATCATGAAACTCATAGGTTCTCATCTACACATCAAACTGAACAAACCTTAGAAGTTTCATCGAGATTGGTCCAGAACTTCTTGAGTTATAAGTGTAAGAAGGATTTCACGTTTGCGCATGCGCAGAGGCTACTATTGATCCGGGAATCATGAAACTTGTAGGAACTCATCTACACATCGAACTGAACAAACCTTGAATGTTTCATCGAGATTGGTATAGAACTCTCGTAGTTATAAGTGTAACAAGGATTTCACGTTTGCGCATGCGCAGAGGCTTCTATTGATCCAATGATCATGAAACTCATAGGTTCTCATCTACACATCAAACTGAACAAACCTTAGAAGTTTCATCGATATTGGTCCAGAACTTCTGGAGTTATAAGTGTAAAAGGATTTCACGTTTGCGCATGCGCAGAGGCTACTATTGATCAGGGAATCATGAAACTCGTAGGAACTCATCTACACATCGAACTGAACAAACCTTGAACGTTTCATCGATATTGGTCGAGAACTCCTGGAGTTATAAGTGTAACAAGGATTTCACGTTTGCGCATGCGCAGAGGCTACTATTGATCCGGGAATCATGAAACTTGTAGGAACTCATCTACACATCGAACTGAACAAACCTTGAATGTTTCATCGAGATTGGTCGAGAAATCCTGGAGTTATAAGTGTAAGAAGGATTTCACGTTTGCGCGTGCGCAGAGGCTACTATTGATCCGGGAACCATGAAACTTGTAGGAACTTATCTCCACATCGAACTGAACAAACCTTGAATGTTTCATCGAGATTGGTCCAGAACTTCTGGAGTTATAAGTGTAACAAGGATTTCACGTTTGCGCATGCGCAGAGGCTACTATTGATCCGGGAATCATGAAACTTGTAGGAACTCATCTACACATCGAACTGAACAAACCTTGAATGTTTCGTTGAGATTGGTCCAGAACTCCCGGAGTTATAAGTGTAACAAGGATTTCACGTTTGCGCACTGGCTGAGGCTACTATTGATCCAATGAATCATGAAACTCATAGGAACTCATCTACACATCAAACTGAACAAACCTTAGAAGTTTCATCGAGATTGGTCCAGAACTTCTGGAGTTATAAGTGTAAGAAGGATTTCACGTTTGCGCATGCGCAGAGGCTACTATTGATCCGGGAATCATGAAACTCATAGGGGCTCATCTACACATCAAACTGAACAAACCTTAGAAGTTTCATCGAGATTGGTCCAGAACTTCTGGAGTTATAAGTGTAAGAAGGATTTCACATTTGCGCATGCGCAGAGGCTACTATTGATCAGGGAATCTTGAAACTGTTAGGAACTCATCTACACATCAAACTGAACAAACCTTAGAAGTTTCATCGAGATTGGTCAAGAACTTCCGGAGTTATATGTGTAAGAAGGATTTCACGTTTGCGCACTGGCAGAGGCTTCTATTGATCCAATGATCATGAAACTCATAGGTTCTCATCTACACATCAAACTGAACAAACCTTAGAAGTTTCATCGAGATTGGTATAGAACTCTCGTAGTTATGAGTGTAACTAGGTTTTCACGTTTGCGCATGCGCAGAGACTACTATTGATCCGGGAATCATGAAACTCGTAGGAACTCATCTACAGATCGAACTGAACAAACCTTGAATGTTTCATTGAGATTGGTCCAGAACTCCCGGAGTTATATGTGTAACAAGGATTTCACGTTTGCGCAGAGGCTACTATTGATCAGGGAATCTTGAAACTGGTAGGAACTCATCTACACATCAAACTGAACAAATCGTAGAAGAGTCATCGAGATTGGTCAAGAACTCTCTGGAGTTATAAGTGTAAGAAGGATTTCACGTTTGCGCATGCGCAGAGGCTACTATTGATCCAATGAATCATGAAACTCATAGGAACTCATCTACACATCAAACTGAACAAACCTTGAAGTTTCATCGAGATTGGTCCAGAACTCTGGAGTTATAAGTGTAACAAGGATTTCACGTTTGCGCATGCGCAGAGGCTACTATTGATCCAATGAATCATGAAACTCATAGGAACTCATCTACACATCAAACTGAACAAACCTTAGAAGTTTCATCGAGATTGGTCCAGAACTCTCTGGAGTTATAAGTGTAACAAGGATTTCACGTTTGCGCATGCGCAGAGGCTACTATTGATCCAATGAATCATGAAACTCATAGGAACTCATCTACACATCAAACTGAACAAACCTTGAAGTTTCATCGAGATTGGTCCAGAACTCCTGGAGTTATAAGTGTAACAAGGATTTCACGTTTGCGCATGCGCAGAGGCTACTATTGATCCGGGAATCATGAAACTTGTAGGAACTCATCTACACATCGAACTGAACAAACCTTGAATGTTTCATCGAGATTGGTATAGAACTCTCGTAGTTATAAGTGTAACAAGGATTTCACGTTTGCGCATGCGCAGAGGCTTCTATTGATCCAATGATCATGAAACTCATAGGTTCTCATCTACACATCAAACTGAACAAACCTTAGAAGTTTCATCGATATTGGTCCAGAACTTCTGGAGTTATAAGTGTAAAAAGGATTTCACGTTTGCGCATGCGCAGAGGCTACTATTGATCAGGGAATCTTGAAACTCGTAGGAACTCATCTACACATCGATCTGAACACACCTGGGAAGTTTCATCGAGATTGGTCCAGAACTCTGGAGTTATAAGTGTAAGAAGGATTTCACGTTTGCGCATGCGCAGAGGCTACTATTGATCCAATGGAATCATGAAACTCATAGGAACTCATCTACACATCAAACTGAACAAACCTTAGAAGTTTCATCGAGATTGGTCCAGAGACTTCTGGAGTTATAAGTGTAAAGGATTTCACGTTTGCGCATGCGCAGAGGCTACTATTGATCAATGGAATCATGAAACTCATAGGAACTCATCTACACATCAAACTGAACAAACCTTAGAAGTTTTATCGAGATTGGTATAGAACTCTCGTAGTTATGAGTTTAACTAGGTTTTCAAGTTTGCGCATGCGCAGAGACTACTATTGATCCGGGAATCATGAAACTAGTAGGAACTTATCTACACATCGAACTGAACAAACCTTGAATGTTTCATCGAGATTGGTCCAGAACTCCTGGAGTTATAAGTGTAAGAAGGATTTCACGTTTGCGCATGCGCAGAGGCTACTATTGATCCGGGAATCATGAACCTCATAGGGGCTCATCTACACATCAAACTGAACAAACCTTAGAAGTTTCATCGAGATTGGTCCAGAACTTCTGGAGTTATAAGTGTAAGAAGGATTTCACATTTGCGCATGCGCAGAGGCTACTATTGATCAGGGAATCTTGAAACTGTTAGGAACTCATCTACACATCAAACTGAACAAACCTTAGAAGTTTCATCGAGATTGGTCAAGAACTTCCGGAGTTATATGTGTAAGAAGGATTTCACGTTTGCGCACTGGCAGAGGCTTCTATTGATCCAATGATCATGAAACTCATAGGTTCTCATCTACACATCAAACTGAACCAACCTTAGAAGTTTCATCGAGATTGGTCCAGAACTCTCGTGGAGTTATAAGTGTAAGAAGGATTTCACGTTTGCGCATGCGCAGAGGCTACTATTGATCCGGGAATCATGAAACTCGTAGGAACTCATCTACACATCAAACTGAACAAACCTTAGAAGTTTCATCGAGATTGGTCCAGAACTCCTGGAGTTATAAGTGTAACAAGGATTTCACGTTTGCGCATGCGCAGAGGCTACTATTGATCCAATTATCATGAAACTCGTAGGAACTAATCAACACATCGAACTGAACAAACCTTGAATGTTTCATCGAGATTGGTCCAGAACTCCGGAGTTATAAGTGTAACAAGGATTTCACGTTTGCGCATGCGCAGAGGCTACTATTGATCCAATGAATCATGAAACTCATAGGAACTCATCTACACATCAAACTGAACAAACCTTAGAAGTTTCATCGAGATTGGTCCAGAACTTCCGGAGTTATAAGTGTAACAAGGATTTCACGTTTGCGCATGCGCAGAGGCTACTATTGATCCAATGAATCATGAAACTCATAGGAACTCATCTACACATCGAACTGAACAAACCTTGAAGTTTCATCGAGATTGGTCCAGAACTCCCGGAGTTATAAGTGTAACAAGGATTTCACGTTTGCGCATGCGCAGAGGCTACTATTGATCCGTGAATCATGAAACTTGTAGGAACTCATCTACACATCAAACTGAACAAACCTTGAAGTTTCATCGAGATTGGTCCAGAACTCTCGAGTTATAAGTGTAACAAGGATTTCACGTTTGCGCATGCGCAGAGGCTACTATTGATCCAATGGGAATCATGAAACTCATAGGAACTCATCTACACATCAAACTGAACAAACCTTGAAGTTTCATCGAGATTGGTCCAGAACTCTGGAGTTATAAGTGTAAGAAGGATTTCACGTTTGCGCATGCGCAGAGGCTACTATTGATCCAATGAATCATGAAACTCATAGGAACTCATCTACACATCAAACTGAACAAACCTTAGAAGTTTCATCGAGATTGGTCCAGAACTCCTGGAGTTATAAGTGTAAGAAGGATTTCACGTTTGCGCATGCGCAGAGGCTACTATTGATCCAATGGAATCATGAAACTCATAGGAACTCATCTACACATCAAACTGAACAAACCTTAGAAGTTTCATCGAGATTGGTCCAGAACTTCTGGAGTTATAAGTGTAAGAAGGATTTCACGTTTGCGCATGCGCAGAGGCTACTATTGATCCGGGAATCATTAAACACAAATGGGGCTCAATCTAACACAACAAACTGAACAAACCTTAGAAGTTTCATCGAGATTGGTCAAGAACTTCTCGGAGTTATAAGTGTAAGAAGGATTTCACGTTTGCGCATGCGCAGAGGCTACTATTGATCCAATGATCATGAAACTTTTAGGAACTAATCTACACATCGAACTGAACAAACCTTGAATGTTTCATCGAGATTGGTATAGAACTCTCGTAGTTATTAGTGTAACTAGGATTTCACGTTTGCGCATGCGCAGAGACTACTATTGATCCGGGAATCATGAAACTCGTAGGAACTCATCTACAGATCGAACTGAACAAACCTTAAATGTTTCGTTGAGATTGGTCCAGAACTCCCGGAGTTATATGTGTAACAAGGATTTCACGTTTGCGCATGCGCAGAGGCTACTATTGATCAGGGAATCATGAAACTTGTACGAACTTATCTACACATCAAACTGAACAAACCTTGAAGTTTCATCGAGATTGGTCCAGAACTCTCGGAGTTATAAGTGTAAGAAGGATTTCACGTTTGCGCATGCGCAGAGGCTACTATTGATCCAATGAATCATGAAACTCATAGGAACTCATCTACACATCAAACTGAACAAACCTTAGAAGTTTCATCGAGATTGGTCCAGAACTCTCGGAGTTATAAGTGTAAGAAGGATTTCACGTTTGCGCATGCGCAGAGGCTACTATTGATCAGGGAATCATGAAACTTGTAGGAACTCATCTACACATCAAACTGAACAAACCTTAGAAGTTTCATCGAGATTGGTCATAGAACTCTCGGAGTTATAAGTGTAACAAGGATTTCACGTTTGCGCATGCGCAGAGGCTTCTATTGATCCAATGATCATGAAACTCATAGGTTCTCATCTACACATCAAACTGAACAAACCTTAGAAGTTTCATCGAGATTGGTATAGAACTCTCGTAGTTATGAGTGTAACTAGGTTTTCACGTTTGCGCATGCGCAGAGACTACTATTGATCCGGGAATCATGAAACTCGTAGGAACTCATCTACAGATCGAACTGAACAAACCTTGAATGTTTCATTGAGATTGGTCCAGAACTCCCGGAGTTATATGTGTAACAAGGATTTCACGTTTGCGCATGCGCAGAGGCTACTATTGATCAGGGAATCATGAAACTCATAGGGGCTCATCTACACATCAAACTGAACAAACCTTAGAAGTTTCATCGAGATTGGTCCAGAACTTCTCGAGTTATAAGTGTAAGAAGGATTTCACGTTTGCGCATGCGCAGAGGCTACTATTGATCCAATGATCATGAAACTCATAGGTTCTCATCTACACATCAAACTGAACAAACCTTAGAAGTTTCATCGAGATTGGTCCAGAACTCCTGGAGTTATAAGTGTAACAAGGATTTCACGTTTGCGCATGCGCAGAGGCTACTATTGATCCAGGAATCATGAAACTTGTAGGAACTCATCTACACATCAAACTGAACAAACCTTGAATGTTTCATCGAGATTCGTATAGAACTCTCGTAGTTATAAGTGTAACAAGGATTTCACGTTTGCGCATGCGCAGAGGCTTCTATTGATCCAATGATCATGAAACTCATAGGTTCTCATCTACACATCAAACTGAACAAACCTTAGAAGTTTCATCGAGATTGGTCCAGAACTCCTGGAGTTATAAGTGTAAAAGGATTTCACGTTTGCGCATGCGCAGAGGCTACTATTGATCAGGGAATCATGAAACTCGTAGGAACTCATCTACACATCAAACTGAACAAACCTTAGAAGTTTCATCGAGATTGGTCCAGAACTCTGGAGTTATAAGTGTAAAAAGGATTTCACGTTTGCGCATGCGCAGAGGCTACTATTGATCAGGGAATCTTGAAACTCGTAGGAACTCATCCACACATCGAACTGAACAAACCTTGAATGTTTCATCGAGATTGGTCGAGAAATCCTGGAGTTATAAGTGTAAGAAGGATTTCACGTTTGCGCATGCGCAGAGGCTACTATTGATCCGGGAATCATGAACCTCATAGGGGCTCATCTACACATCAAACTGAACAAACCTTAGAAGTTTCATCGAGATTGGTCCAGAACTTCTGGAGTTATAAGTGTAAGAAGGATTTCACATTTGCGCATGCGCAGAGGCTACTATTGATCAGGGAATCTTGAAACTGTTAGGAACTCATCTACACATCAAACTGAACAAACCTTAGAAGTTTCATCGAGATTGGTCAAGAACTTCCGGAGTTATATGTGTAAGAAGGATTTCACGTTTGCGCACTGGCAGAGGCTTCTATTGATCCAATTATCATGAAACTCATAGCTTCTCATCTACACATCAAACTGAACAAACCTTAGAAGTTTCATCGAGATTAGTATAGAAATCTAGTAGTTATGAGTGTAACTAGGATTTCACGTTTGCGCATGCGAAGAGGCTTCTATTGATCCGGGAATCATGAAACTCATAGGTTCTCATCTACACATCAAACTGAACAAACCTTGGAAGTTTCATCGAGATTGGTCCAGAACTCTCGGAGTTATATGTGTAACAAGGATTTCACGTTTGCGCATGCGCAGAGGCTTCTATTGATCCAATGATCATGAAACTCGTAGGAACTCATCCACACATCGAACTGAACAAACCTTGAATGTTTCATCGAGATTGGTCGAGAAATCTGGAGTTATAAGTGTAACAAGGATTTAACGTTTGCGCATGCGCAGAGGCTACTATTGATCCGGGAATCATGAAACTTGTAGGAACTTATCTACACATCAAACTGAACAAACCTTAGACGTTTCATCGAGATTGGTCAGAAACTTCCGGAGTTATATTTGTAAGAAGGATTTCACGTTTGCGCACTGGCAGAGGCTACTATTGATCCAATGATCATGAAACTCATAGGTTCTCATCTACACATCGAACTGAACAAACCTTAGAATGTTTCATCGAGATTGGTCCAGAACTCCCAGAGTTATAAGTGTAACAAGGATTTCACGTTTGCGCATGCGCAGAGGCTACTATTGATCCAATGAATCATGAAACTCATAGGAACTCATCTACACATCAAACTGAACAAACCTTAGAAGTTTCATCGAGATTGGTCCAGAACTTCCGGAGTTATAAGTGTAACAAGGATTTCACGTTTGCGCATGCGCAGAGGCTACTATTGATCCGGGAATCATGAAACTTGTAGGAACTTATCTACACATCGAACTGAACAAACCTTGAATGTTTCATCGAGATTGGTATAGAACTCTCGTAGTTATAAGTGTAACAAGGATTTCACGTTTGCGCATGCGCAGAGGCTTCTATTGATCCAATGATCATGAAACTCATAGGTTCTCATCTACACATCAAACTGAACAAACCTTAGAAGTTTCATCGATATTGGTCCAGAACTTCTGGAGTTATAAGTGTAAAAGGGATTTCTAGTTTGCGCATGCGCAGAGGCTACTATTGATCAGGGAATCATGAAACTCGTAGGAACTCATCTACACATCGAACTGAACAAACCTTGTAAGTTTCATTGAGATTGGTCCAGAACTCCCGGAGTTATAAGTGTAACAAGGATTTCACGTTTGCGCATGCGCAGAGGCTACTATTGATCCGGGAATCATGAAACTTGTAGGAACACATCTACACATCGATCTGAACAAACCCTGAATGTTTCATCGAGATTGGAATAGAACTCTCGTAGTTATGAGTGTAACAAGGATTTCACGTTTGCGCATGCGCAGAGGCTTCTATTGATCCAATGATCATGAAACTCATAGGTTCTCATCTACACATCAAACTGAACAAACCTTAGAAGTTTCATCGATATTGGTCCAGAACTTCTGGAGTTATAAGTGTAAGAAGGATTTCACGTTTGCGAGTGCGCAGAGGCTACTATTGATCAGGGAATCATGAAACTCGTAGGAACTCATCTACACATCAAACTGAACAAACCTTAGAAGTTTCATCGAGATTGGTCCAGAACTCTGGAGTTATAAGTGTAACAAGGATTTCACGTTTGCGCATGCGCAGAGGCTACTATTGATCCGGGAATCATGAAACTCGTAGGAACTCATCTACACATCGAACTGAACAAACCTTGAATGTTTCATCGAGATTGGTCCAGAGAACTCGAACTGGAGTTATAAGTGTAACAAGGATTTCACGTTTGCGCATGCGCAGAGGCTACTATTGATCCAATGAATCATGAAACTCATAGGAACTCATCTACACATCAAACTGAACAAACCTTAGAAGTTTCATCGAGATTGGTCCAGAACTCTGGAGTTATAAGTGTAAGAAGGATTTCACGTTTGCGCATGCGCAGAGGCTACTATTGATCCGGGAATCATGAAACTGTTAGGAACTCATCTACACATCAAACTGAACAAACCTTAGAAGTTTCATCGAGATTGGTCAAGAACTTCCGGAGTTATAAGTGTAAGAAGGATTTCACGTTTGCGAATGCCGCAGAGGCTTCTATTGATCCAATGATCATGAAACTCATAGGTTCTCATCTACACATCAAACTGAACAAACCTTAGAAGTTTCATCGAGATTGGTT
The DNA here is from genome assembly GCA_031894815.1 of Creontiades dilutus. Classification (NCBI taxonomy): domain Eukaryota; kingdom Metazoa; phylum Arthropoda; class Insecta; order Hemiptera; family Miridae; genus Creontiades; species Creontiades dilutus. The sequence goes on along the minus strand of JAVIWC010001107.1, from coordinate 1,398 downwards.
GAGAACTCTGGAGTTATAAGTGTAAGAAGGATTTCACGTTTGCGCATGCGCAGAGGCTACTATTGATCCGGGAATCATGAAACTCATAGGAACTCATCTACACATCAAACTGAACAAACCTTGAAGTTTCATCGAGATTGGTCCAGAACTCTCCGGAGTTATAAGTGTAACAAGGATTTCACGTTTGCGCATGCGCAGAGGCTACTATTGATCCAATGATCATGAAACTCATAGGAACTCATCTACACATCAAACTGAACAAACCTTAGAAGTTTCATCGAGATTGGTCCAGAACTGCTGGAGTTATAAGTGTAAGAAGGATTTCACGTTTGCGCATGCGCAGAGGCTACTATTGATCCAATCATGAAACTTGTAGGAACTCATCTACACATCAAACTGAACAAACCTTAGAAGTTTCATCGAGATTGGTCCAGAACTCTCGGAGTTATAAGTGTAACAAGGATTTCACGTTTGCGCATGCGCAGAGGCTACTATTGATCCGGGAATCATGAAACTTGTAGGAACTTATCTACACATCGAACTGAACAAACCTTGAATGTTTCATCGAGATTGGTATAGAACTCTCGTAGTTATAAGTGTAACAAGGATTTCACGTTTGCGCATGCGCAGAGGCTTCTATTGATCTAATGATCATGAAACTCATAGGGTCTCATCTACACATCAAACTGAACAAATATTAGAAGTTTCATCGATATTGGTCCAGAACTTCTGGAGTTATAAGTGTAAAAGGGATTTCTAGTTTGCGCATGCGCAGAGGCTACTATTGATCCAATGAATCATGAAACTCGTAGGAACTCATCTACACATCGATCTGAACAAACCTTGGAAGTTTCATCGAGATTGGTCCAGAACTCCCGGAGTTATAAGTGTAACAAGGATTTCACGTTTGCGCATGCGCAGAGGCTACTATTGATCAGGGAATCATGAACCTCATAGGGGCTCATCTACACATCAAACTGAACAAACCTTAGAAGTTTCATCGAGATTGGTCCAGAACTTCTGGAGTTATAAGTGTAAAAAGGATTTCACGTTTGCGCATGCGCAGAGGCTACTATTGATCAGGGAATCTTGAAACTCGTAGGAACTCATCCACACATCGAACTGAACAAACCTTGAATGTTTCATCGAGATTGGTCGAGAAATCCTGGAGTTATAAGTGTAAGAAGGATTTCACGTTTGCGCATGCGCAGAGGCTACTATTGATCCGGGAATCATGAACCTCATAGGGGCTCATCTACACATCAAACTGAACAAACCTTAGAAGTTTCATCGAGATTGGTCCAGAACTTCTGGAGTTATAAGTGTAAGAAGGATTTCACATTTGCGCATGCGCAGAGGCTACTATTGATCAGGGAATCTTGAAACTGTTAGGAACTC
>JAVIWC010001106.1:0-25132 GCA_031894815.1 Creontiades dilutus | reverse complement strand
AACCACATTTTGCACATCGAGCAGTACCACGCCGTTGATGGAACAAGGAAAGGTACTCCTGCGAAAAATCAAGATAAAACAAGAAATGAGATTCCAACTTCGATTAAAAACATGAAAAACAATTCAATCATTGTAATAGTTTTCAACAATATTTAAAGAAAACAGCAAATATTACTAGGCACCTTCTGGATTTTTCACGTAGTTTCAAAAATACACCTGCATTCACGTTTTCTAAATCTTTTGTGAAATATTGAAAATTACAATGCCATTTCAAGGGTTGTGGAGTGTGTATAAACTGAGTCCGTTGATCTTTTTTTTTTTTTTTTAATAGAGCGTTTATTTGTTAATATATCAACTAGTTACAACTGAGGTAGTGTACAGGCAACTATCTAGATATTTACTTCACATAAATTCCGCAATATTATACGAGTGTTAGTCCATTGACAATACACCACATTTCAGCTTCACATCAGCATCCAAGGTCCAATGGCTTGGTCCTTTTCAGGCGTCGGTTTACTTGGGAGTTGTCGAGAAGCCTAATGGCTTCTGGGTTGGTATGAGCAAGAAGCCTCTTTTCGTAGTTCCTTGCGTATCTTTTAATGACATCGGTGACTCTTTCGATTTGGAGGTCCTTGTGGAGGTCATCATTACGAATGTACCATGGAGCATTCACAATACTCCTCAGTACCTTATTTTGGAATGTTTGAATTATTTTCAAGTTACTTTTAGCTGTACATCCCCATAGCTGGATACCGTAGGTCCAGATGGGCATAAGTACTGTTTTGTATAACAGCAATTTATTGTTCAAACTGAGTTGTGAATTTCGGCTCAACAGCCAATAAAGTTTTCTATACCTGATTGATAGCTCTTCCTTTTTTTTTCTTGACATGCTCTTTCCACTTCAGCTTTGCATCTAAGGTCATTCCTAGGTACTTAGCTGAGTTGGAATATGGGACTGTGCACTGATTCAGATACAAAGGAGGGTTTGTAATTTTTTTATTCGTGAAGTTCACATGAGTAGACTTAGTTTCGTTTAGTTTGAGGCGCCATTTTCGAGTCCACTCTCCAATGGCATCTGTAGCTTCTTGTAATTTTTCTGTTGATTCTTCAACCGTGTCTGCTACTGCCAGAATTGCTGTATCGTCCGCGAATGTGGCTATAGTTGTTCCTAGGGTGCAAGGTATATCATTTGTATATAATAAGTAGAGTAGGGGTCCTAGCACGCTTCCCTGCGGTACCCCTGCTTTAATTTTGTTGAGATTTGAGTATTCATCTTCATTTTTAATTCTGAAGTATCTGTTGCTAAGATAAGATTCTAGTATTTGGCAATATTGGTGGGGTAACATCCCTTGCAATTTGTTAATTAACCCAACATGCCACACTTTATCACAGGCTTGTGACACATCAAGAAATACAGCGCTACACACTTGTTTATTTTCCAGTGCATTTTCGATTACATCCGTTATCCTGTGGACTTGATCAATTGTTGAATGTTTTGTTCTAAATCCAAACTGGTGTGTAGAAATTAGATTCCTTTCTTCTATTATTTGTATGAGTCTTTTTTTTAATAGTTTCTCAAACAGTTTAGAGAGAACCGGGAGCAGTGAGATTGGTCTATAGGACTTTACGTCCGTAGGTTCCTTGCCTGGTTTCAAGATCATGATCACTTCAGCTATTTTCCAGGATTGCGGGACATGTTTCAGTCGAAACGCTGCATTTATGAGGTGTAATAGCTTACGCAGTCCTATGTCAGGAAGTTCTTTTATTACTTGGCCAGTGATTAGGTCAAATCCTGGCGCTTTTTTTGTTTTTAGCTCAACTTTGACGCATTTAGCAAGTTCCTGGAATTTGACTGGTTTCTGTGTTGTGCAATTAGAGTTTCTTCGTTCGTTAATTTAATTGACATTTGAACCAAAGAGAACCAAAGTTTATAATATAAGCATCATACACATTTTAATTTTGGTTTAACAAAGAAATGAGGAGAAATCTGTAAGATCCTAATTCTGAAGGTACGAGCCAAACGTGTTAACTTCAGTATCCCCCGAATTGAGGGGGCTAACAAATTCGCCACCAAATGCATTTGGGAAATGTAAAATGACCTGTCAATATGGTATTGGGGCGGTGGTGAACTCGAACCAATCCTTAAATTACCTTTCTACGAGGCACTAGAAATTGGATAATTTGGCACACCACTAAGCTGAAACTTTGAATAAGTGAATGAAAGCAACGAATAATCGAATTTTCAGCTTTTATTTGACATTGCCATCGTCTACAACTTCAATTTAACTAAAAGTTTTTGTATTTTTACATTACAATCGCCATTTAACAAATCATAGAAATATCATTCTGGTGGACCGCAATGGTTGCTGACCCTTACCACGAGACCATATGGTGTCAGTCTGTCATTCAGGTATGACCCAAGAGTGTCGAGTGTTCAGGAATGTTGACTCAGGAGTTTTTGACAATTTTTCGTCCGGCGAGTTTTGAGAGATTATGTGGGTAGGCGCAGCTATTGATTTTGATGAAGATCTCTTTCAGTAATTCCGAGGAAAATGAAAATATGCGCGAGTGAGGTGTTGGAATAATTGAATGGGAATGGAAGGATTCAAAGGAAGCCTCAAATCAGGCACATCCCACAATATTTCATGAAACATGGATGTTGCTCCGAAAATACAACGAGAGGTAGTCGGTAGTTTCGACCTTTTCTGATCTCCCGATCAGAAGTTCATTACAGCAGGCCTTGTAATCTTGGTCAAGGAGTTTGCAGAGAAAAACAGCAATTTCGAACAGGAATATAATACAAGTCTCAAATAAACATTCAAAGGTAGCAAGTAATTGGCAGAGCGACAAGTTTTCGGGGGGAAAACGATGGGTAAGTTTTGACTTGGCTGTGTTTACAGTAAGAATAAACAAAATATATGAATAAATTCTACCCACGACTAGAAAGATAAAGCTAAAAGGAATACAGAATTTGGGTTTAGTTATATTGGCTGTAAGTTGAATCCTTAAAGTCTCTACACGAAGTAAACAATGACACAGACACAGAAGCATAACAGTTCGCTACGCACCAGCTGAGCAGGATTTCCACTATGCAGAGTACCGTTAGATTTCACGCGGACGAACCACCACTACATGCTCGAAAGCTACGTACGCCGTACCACCATACAAATACAAAGTTCAGCCCACCTTGGGGATTATCACAGGACTAATCCTAAAAAACCTCCCAAGGAAGGTGTTGGTAAAAATTACGAAAATAATCAATGCTGCAATCAAGCTTCGGTATGTACCTCAGCTTTGAAAATTAGCCGAAGTAATCATGATACAAAAACCTGGGAAGCCAGCAGAACAACTTAAGTCGTACCGACCAATATCTCTGCTTCCAGTGTTATCTAAATTATTTGAAAAACTTATCCAGAAGCGATTGATTTCAGTTGTAGAAGAACGAAAACTCATTCCGTGAAAAGCACTCAACCATAGACCAAGTGCATCGGATTACAAGGGTCATTGAGCTGGCATTAGGTGTGTTCTGCCATCTTTCTCAATGTAACACAGGCATTTGACAAAGGAAGGCACCATGGGCTAAATTACAAACTCCGGAAAATGTTACCAGTTAAATATGCAATTATTACAATCCTATCTATCAGATCGATTTCATGAAACATGAAGATGTTCAGAAGCTCACAGAATACACGCAGGTGTTCCGCAGAAGGTACTTGGCCCACTCTTGTACATCCTGTTCACCAGTGATTTACCAGAAAGAGGGGAGAACACACTAGCGACATTTGCAGATGATACAGCTGTCCTAGCAGTTGGTGAAACGAATCATGCAACAATTCCTAAACTAAGAAGATCTATTAAGCAAATCCAAGACTGGACATCAAAGTGGAGGATCAGGATGAATGAAACAAAATCAGTTCATGTTGACTTTACCAACCGCAAGCTTGACTATATTCCGGTCTATCTCAATGGCAAATAAACATTCAAATGAGGCCAAGTATTGGCATGACCCTGATGCTAAGTTTTCGATGGAAAACGCATGTCAAGAATAAAAAGGCAGAACTGGTTCTCAAGTTCAGAAAAATGTACTGGTTAATGGGTCGGCACTCAAAGATGTCAATCCAGAACAAATTAACGTAGTACAAACAAGTCCTCAAACCAGTCTGGACTTATGGAGTGCAGTTGTGGGGCTGTACTGCTCAAAGTAATCGCGAAATTATACAGCGGTTTCAAAACAATGTACTTGGGTGTGTTGTTGATGCATACCGGTACACCCGAACTGTTCGACTTCACAAAGAACTTTGTATACCAACAGTAAATGAAGTAATCAGAATGCGATAGCCCATTACAGACAACTACACGAATGAAGAAGCTGTGCAGCTCCTCGACGTTGACGACCTATCCAGACGACTCAAGAGAAATAAGCCTCATGATCTGTGTACGTGAATTAAGGTGTTCGCGATAGCAAAATCCGCACAGTGAAAAAAAGAAATTCAGTGAATCTCAAGTGCAACAAATGACACTTCTAACATTCGAAACGATTAGAGACTTAGTTATGTACCTAAGCTTTACTATAACCAATCCATATTTAAATGTCAAAAATGTGTTGCTAATAAGTTGTAACTTGCTGCAATAAATCATTTTCAGAAAAAAAAAAAACCTTGGGGATAATGACGTTGGGATCAGATCGAGATCTTCTCAACAACAACATACTCGTATCATCTGGAAAACCTCGGTCTTCAGACCTCTCCCTTCTTGAAAACCCTAGAGTGGGGGCCTGAGCAGGTAGGTTTTTGGCTGGTTCGTGGCGGTCTCTTTTGGGTGGTTCCAGAACTAACTGCAGAGCACCTTGCAGCAGTCATTCCCGAAATTAGGGGTGATTGCTGGTCACAGCCTCAACATGTTCACGTGTTGAAAATGGTAGTCCAAAAAATTACTTCAACTATTGGCCCATGTTGTTTTAATATGTGTAACCCTCAGATAGTGCAACAACTTGTATTTTTCTCGACCATGATTGCCGAGAGTGAAATCACAGTTTTTGGAACACCGCATTGAGATTGACGATTCCATATCTATAATATGGGGGAGAATTACCATTTCTAACAATCCCTGAACTGTGATCCTTGGATCTTCGGCCCAAGATCTACAACCCCCCATTGTTTCTCAATTTGTTTTACTGAAGGTGAACACCAAGGTGCCATGCTTCTCACACGACTAGACAAAACTGGGTGAAATTGAAAAACTTCAGTTTATATGTGCGAAGTTGCAAATTAAAATCAATTCCCGAAAACTTGAAAGCTTCATCAGAGATATCTTCACAGGCGAAAGATTACAGTTTGATGCGCTGTGTCCTCCATAGGGATCATAAGCCCTTACTTCTTTGAGGAAGCCCTGACTTTTCAATTTGAACTGTTTTTATTTGTTTTCTCCAACCCAACCAGCCGCAGACCCCGTCCACCATGGCAGCTCCCTGGACCAAGCACCCGTTGTGGAGAGTACAATTATGGCGTACCTCCCACCTGCGCAATCGAGTCTCAAACGAAAGAAGGAGCAAACCAAGGAGGACTGACCAAGCAGCCTGAACTCAGTCATAGCAAGAAAATCCATGCATACAACCAAAGACACTTCATATAATATATGAAGAGTGTTTGGTGTACATATTATATTCACACCCTATACATCTAATAAACGTTAATACAATTTTAACGATAATGTAACAGATTTATTCAGGGAAAGCTAGACAGAATACTTGTTCAATAATCACTCTCCTAGATTGTCATACCAATTAAATACGAGTAACTAAATCAACCTTACCAATCAATATATTATTATTGTCAGAACCAAAGTATAACAAACATCACCGTGAAAATGAAACACATGTAAATGAAAAGTAACAATGGAAAAGATAGAAGGTGTTTATCAATTAAATGTGAGGGAGAAATAATTAGAAATTGCATGCTCACTGTTAATTAATATATATTTAATTTTCTTGGATAAAGACTTGTCTGACGGCTGACGCAATGCTTAGGGTAGTTTATTGAAAAACGGATACCATTCTGGAGGGAGTCTCTTTTAAGAGAGGTCATAAGACGAACAGAGAGCGGGTATTGTAGTTGTGTGTGCCAGTATCGGATTCGATGGAGTGTTCACTACTTTATACTAATCATAAACATTCGTATTCATATGAAGAAGGAACAGTAAAAAAAACCCAATATTCTGAAAAGCCCCTTACTCGCTGCAGCAGATTCTGCATTTTGAACGCTTTCTTTAGAACATTCCCACGGGGAAACACTATAAGACGCACAACTCACGAACATAGCAAAACAACAACGAACGAGACACTGGGAACGAGACTGATTTCGATAACCTGTAAATATCGAAATTTGCGGAGAACAAGTATGCTGCATACGATAGGTCCAAATGATTTGTTTTCGTATCTTGTATTTATTAGAGTCCACTACAACAGTTACATCTCATCAACAAATTAAGAAGAAAAAAATTAATTAAGAGCTGATGAAATACAAAGTATGTACAATTTAATCTACAGAAAGCAGAATGAATGCATATCAATATTTGCAGTTAATATTAAATAAAGGTAGCATTACGCTATTAAAGTTCAGGTCTTCAAATTAAGTCTAAAACGTGTCGACGGCGCATGAGCCACCGATTCGTGTTTTCATGGTTTATGTCCTTTCGACGCAAGAGGTAGTGTGAAGCGTTGGACATTCCAGAGGGGAATCCAGAGCAAAATCTACTATTTCGTCAAATTGGAGGCGAATGTACAATGTTTGATTGTGGGGAGCAGTTTCGGCTTTGCTCGATTCGTCTGAACTGGGAGAACGAGCGAGTTAACCAAATCTAGACAGCATGTCTATACAGGCACTATTAAAGTTTTCTACATCAGCAGTTTGCTTTGTAGGGAGATATTTCGACCGTTCAGAAGGTATTTCAGAGATTTCAGTCTGGTAAGGAGTTTGGTTTTATTCTGTATAAAAGTGGAGTGGCAGTCCACACCAAGGCGTTTTAGGATGTTGCAGGTGGTATAACCTTATTCAGGTAGAGCAGAGTAGTACTATTAAACTTTAAGGGGCCCACACACTATCAGTTTAGCTGAAGGCAATCGTAAGGCTATCGACCGGGGTTGCCAACACATTTATCAGTTAATCAGGAGGCCATGGACTGCAGTCCGTGAAAACTGAAAGTGTGGCCGTAGGGCAGGCGAGGATCGGACTTGAGCCCGGCGACTGGCATGTGCCTGTCAGATCATCATCTCACCAGCCCCTCCCCACACACTATCAGTTGGCCGGCCGGCGAGTGATCTGCTCGGTTCAAAACGTTGAGACCAGTTTATCGTCAGGCCATTTTTTGAATTGTTTTTCGGAGCGGAAATTGGACTGACTACGGCGCAATGGATTCAAAACCACGTTTTATATCCGCATTTATTCAATTGTATCGCACCCACCCCTGTTTGTGGAAAATTAAAGATGATCAGTACAGTAACAAAAGATTACGCGAAGCATACAAAGTGCCAACAATCTCAAAGTTGCTGTCAACCTTTCTTTGGTACTGAAGGCCTGTCGAAGACGGCTGTCAACTTTGCTTATTTCGGGTGAAACGAAATCAAGCAGTTTTCAAAAGTTTTCTTCACTAATACTCAAATAGTTCATGAGATCCTCATGGTGAGACTGCCTCAGTTCCCAAACCAATGACATATGGGAGCTACTGCATCTATCCTGGAGCCACTTTTTCGCGGGGGATCTCCAAAATCATGGCGATATAATGGTCGGTATAAGTAAGGACCTAAGAGATGTGGTTGACAATGCACAAACTATCCGTCCAACTGTTCAGACCGAACAGTAGATCTACAGTCTTGTCCATGTTCACAACGAGAGAATTGGAATCACAGCATATTCGATATCGCAAGATGGCATTCGAGGAGGAGCCTGAGTGTTTTTGGGTATTAGCCCTTGTAAGGGTTAACTAACCCATCCCATCACTGCCTTCTGATTGTATAAATACGAGTAAAACCAAATTTCAAGCAAATGGATTAAGTTGAAAAAAAAGAAGTGAAACAGTGCTGCGGTATAGAACATATTATTTCAATTTATTGGCACAAAATGGGTCACATCATTTATTATTTACATACATTGAATGAATGAAAACACAGTTACATATATCAGAACAAGAATTAAAAACAAAACTCAACTAGGATAAATACATAAATAGTTAAATATTCAACAAGAAAAACAAAGATAAGATCATTATTATTAACAGAATTTGAAGACACAACTTATCTTACCGAAGTTTCATAAAAATCAAAAACGGGTACAAGAGTGCATCGAGAAATATGTACAAAAGTTTTCTTTTGACATAGATATGTCTTTTAGCAGAAGTACGTTGAGTACGGGAATGTCAATAACGGAAAAATGCAATGATTTCACTTCATTGTACGATGATGTCCGCTTCCGAAGGTTTAGCAGAGGTGGGTCCCCAAGATGATTCGGGTGCCGAGAATAAATAACAAATTCTACCGATGCTGGGTGCCGCGGGTAATCGTTCAAGGTTTGGACGGAGCGTAAAAACCCGTTTTAAAATATATTCGACAAAATAGTTACTACTGCAGAAATTCACACGTTTTCTGGTTTGAAGGATTTACACATTGGACGCAAATGTAATAAATAGGTTTATTTAAACGATATACAATGAATCAAAACTGCCCACTATTTAGTTGATTACAAATGATGAATCAAGACAAAGCTGTAGAGTAACCAATCAAGGATCAATAAAAGGCTCTTTTCTTTGATGGAATGGACAACTTCCGTGTATTGATGGTTCAATTTTTTTATTTGAAAATCAAATTCTGCAGCCTTGATTTGAAACCCCTTGATTGATTTTCAGCTTGAAACTGAATGATTAGGACAAAAAGCGGTTCGGAAAAAATTAAATTAACGTCACAGGTAGAGGGCAGTATGGAGTATTGTAGTTTCGGTATGACGTCATTCAGCTTTTTTCGCACCGCTGATTCGGGCCACTTTCGATCCGCCAACACTCGTCATATTGCCCTCTTTTGAAAAGCTACAGTCAAGAAAATTTAGATGACGAATTAAGATAAAATAGGTAATGAACAGATACTAATGGCTATGCAACATGGATATCACAGACGAGGAAGGAAAACAAGAATCATTTTACAAATGAACCAGTTTTAACAAAAATCCGAATAATTGTGAAGATGTCACACCAAATGTGAAATCACTGATTAATACTTCAAATTATCGTAAGAATATTTTGAAACTCTTATTTGGAGCATACGAATTTATTTCCTTCATCCCAGAAACGTTTCGTCCTGCAGCGAGGACTTCTTCAGTCTATAAATAAGCATAAAAGTATTCTTGGAGTTGAATTTACATAGTGTGTATACACTTTAAATGATCAAATGATCATATTTCTTTCATAAAACCTATTGAACCTATCAGCTTATCTACTAAACATCTTATATATTCATATTGCTTACCTTATTATGTCAAAATTACATTCAGAATTTAGGCTGTGACGTAGTGGTGCCACCACACATCTCTTCTGTTTGTTTGTTATTACTGAAACTAATATTTGTTTATATGTTAAATATGTTATATTTGTTATTTGTTTAAATGTTATATGTTTATGAGATTTATATATATGTGATTTTTTTATAGATGTTATCTGTTATTACATTGCAATGATGTTTAACCTTGTAGCTTGGGTAAGCGAAGTTGTAAAATTGCTCCCTCATCCTTTCCCATACATACAATGTGGTCATGATTAAGACTTTGTTGGTCACAACTGCGTTAATTATTTTAAAAATGTTTATTATGAGTAATAAAGAGGAGAGAGGAGAGCTGCAAGCAAAAATTAAAACTCATTGAATGAGTATCTAATTGATATCATCCAATGTTGTTGGAGAGGGTTTTATTTGTCTCTGTTATGTGTCATAACTGTGTGTGTGTGTCACAATTTCCGTCGTCTGCCTCTTCTGTATGTTTAATACATTAATTATTATTGAAAATAGGGTAAAAGCTGTCACTTGAGCAATATAAATCATTTTTAACATTAAGAGCCTATGATCCAGCTTTCACTATCTTAATATTTTCTTTACCTATTATTTTAACATTCTCTTAACAAAATCCGAATAATTGTGAAGATGTCACACCAAGTGTGAAATCACTGATTAATACTTCAAATTATCATAAAAATAGGTACTTGCATATATTTGAAGTCCAAACATCGATAGATCTTCGTTTATTCACTGTGGAAGAGTTGAACACCATCGCTAAATGGAAATGAATTCATTTCACCAGCTTAACTTGTAGCTTGTATCCTGTAATGGCATCATTCCCACCAATTGTGGATATTTCCAACTGTAGCGTTCAATTAAAACATATAAAGGCTGAAGAGTGGAGCAAGGGGTTGAGCGGTCCATTCATAGCAGGCGGTTGTTATTTGACGAAATTTCATTTATGCAATAAATCTTTGCGGATGTGAAGATCTTGAAAAGCTAAACGTAGCTAAATGTGTCTTGCAGTTTTGATACTCGACGTACCGTCAATTCAAACACAGGAGTCAATCAATAACGTGAGCATACGATCTGTAGCTATGGAGTGAAATAAGGGAATTAAGAGAGGAACTTACTACATTGTCAAATGCTCAGTAAATCACGATGAGTCACAAAACCAAAGGATTAGTTGAACATCATCGATGTAACTCTTTTTTCAATAAATAGTGTAGGTACATTTACTTATATACGAAGCAACGCAATTAACGAACGTTGAAGAAAGATCTTGAATTGTTCATAAATATCTAAGAATATCCAATATTCAAGAATAAAGACTACACAATGAACAGAGATTTGATTCGGTTAGCACTTTCCACGGCACTATCAGAAGAATCTACACTCAGTACCTAATGAAGTAAAAGAAAGAAAATTACTTGAATTACCTCGAATAGGGACTCTTCTGCTTGGTGCGTTTTTATATTTAGGAGGACTTTGTTCCCGTTTCTCGTGAATTCGCCAGGGGAAGAATTCTTCGTCAGGTTTTTCTTTATCTTTCTTCTATGGGCAATAAAAAAAAAACTGATAATAGTTTCTTGCGGTGAATAATACGAATGATGGATGTAGATAACTATTGGGAATATTCCTTATCAAAATTGTGGAGGCTTCTGTTTGTTTTTACAAGATCAGAGGAAGTTTCTTCCGAGATATTGTTCGAGAAACATTAAGAGAGCTGATTGACAAATCTTTGAACAAAACTCCTCAGTAGGGCTGGGTGATGTTCGATATATGTATCAATATATCGATACATTTTTCCTGAAATTTAGATATTCTCGATATTTTGCTCTCCACCCAGTACCTACTTTCAAATTTCCTTTCATTTCATACACTGGTGAAAACCTAGCAAGGTGAAAATTATTCTTCTACAGCAGAGGGAAAAATATTGAGAACGTAGGAACCTTGTTCCACGGTTATGCTTCTCAGAACTTGCTGTACACATACTTCCTAGAACGGAATACGGGTGGGTTCAGAGAGTTCAATTCCAACCTGCGTTTAGTAAAATTGAAGTTTGTGGGTTTGAACCTATTTTTCTGTTTATTTCTGCTACCATCTGGAGTTCATCTAACTACTGAATTATACATGTCATTAGGTGGTTTTAGAATGTAAGAAGAAAAAGGCGTTATTTGTCCAATTCCCTTTTCCATTGCTAGGAATTGATTATGTAATGTCACAGTTAAAGACCGAACAATAGGTGATTCAACTCGTTTTTCTCGACCTAGCATAACACATTGAAACCGGACAATCCCTTCACGTAAAACTTTTTGTAACTCCACTTGAAGTAATTTATTTTTTATTTCTAACGTCCGATAAGTCAACTGAAATCGAATTGAATTTTTCAATTTCGAGCTGATCACATTTTTCTCGTGTTTTTGCGGTCCCAAAATTATTCCGTCTGTAGTTACAGCTACAACTAGTGACATATCATCGTGAAACTCCTTCACAACCCACCCACCATTTCCTCCAATTCAAGAGGGAAAGGACAGACACAGCTTGTTCCCAATACGTTGGATCATTTCAAGATTGCCTAATTTACCTGTTTTACGGCGTTTTTGTGATGCTCGGAATGAAGGTGAAGCAAGTAAACAGAAGCAGAACGGGGGAAAACGTTGCAGACTGAGCACCAATGCAGCTCAGGATCGTAATGAACGACGTTGACGTGAGGGGACGACGTCTTCGATCGTCTGCTTGGTGAGGGAGACCGCTTCTTGACAGATCTACTACGGTTAGGGGACTTAGATCTGCTTCGTTTCCTCTGAAAATCGACGAATTCAAATGAATACACTATAAATCCGCATGAGACGGTAATATATTGAAAATAATGTATTGGCAAGTTGTTGGTGATTGTATAAATTTTTTACTTTTATGGGGCTTCCAGAGCGGCGGGACGTCTCTTTCAGCAACTGATCAATTTCTTTCTTGTCGCCGATGATGTGTGTTAGCATTTCAATCACACTGTCCAAAGACTTCAACTTCTCTTCTATTTCATCCTGCACAATTAAACACCAAGAGTTATATATTTATGCAATAGCGACTTTTGATTTGAACATAATTTGAATAAGGCTAAGATTGTTATGAATAATTGAGTATATACGTGTGGATGATAATTCGTTTGTTCAGTGAAATCTCTTTCATAAACATGGCATACTAGTTTTTATCCTGTTCAAACTCTTTTTATAACCCAATACAGAAAATAGGAAGGGGTTTGAGAATTAATATCGTTTGAATACTAGGCACTCCAACATGAACTTCAATTAGTAGCACAGAGGCTCCTGGCAACACTACCCACAAGGCAGCAAAGAACCATTCGAAGGACAAGAGAGGCGTCCCAATGGCTCAGCGTCCTCCCATTGGCGCAATGCACTGTCCATTTGGTAAGGCTGGGAACCGAAAGGGTTACCTGTGTGGTGCGACGGATGCGGGAGTCCCATGGACATGAATCACGCCCTTAACTGTATGAAGGGAGGCCTGATCAAACAGGGACATGACCTCGTCCGAGATGAATGTGCAAAGATAGCCTTGCATGGAACGGCGTGGTCACAGAACCAGTTTTACGTGACAGTGCCGACGGCAGCCAAAGCTTGGTAGCGGACATGAAGGTCCATGGCGTGTGGGACCTTGAGAGACCTGCGTTTGTCAATACCTGCGTTATAAACGCTGACGCAGTCTCTTACTCCTCCATGGACTGGCCTACCATCTCCCGGCATGCTGCCCAAGCCAAACGCGCAAAATACGACAAGAGTTCCTGAAGACCTGAGAGGGTCTTTCACGCCACTCATTGTTTCATGCAATGGCGCGTTGCATAAAGAATACAAAGCCTTCCTCAAGAACGTTTCCTTACGCCTCGCCAACAAGTGGTCGAAATCCTACTCCCAGGTGATGATGTGGGCACGAGTGAAAACTCAATTCTCGGTTCATCGAGCAGTTTCCATGAGGCTAAGGGGCCCGAGGAAACATGTGCGAGGACTTGGACTGGAGGACGGAGCAGCAGTTTGGCTACCAGAAGAATGAAAACACCCACCCACACACACACACACACACACACACTTAGGAAAAAAATTAAATCAGATTAGTTTGGCAAAATCAATTTGAATTTTTGGCATATTATCAAATTGAAAATTTCACAAAGTAATTTGAACCTTGGCACAAATAAATTTCAATATTTTATATTTTTGGCATCTCAATTTAAACTTTTGGCTAAATTTCAACTTTTGGCATACTAATTCGAGCTTTTGGCATATCAATTTATACTTTTCACAACCCCAACTATTCCAACATTCCACCCCATATATTCTAGAATTCAATCTATATATCTATAGAAATTCTAACAGTCGAGACAACAAAACAGTAGCTTTGAACGTTTGTTATGGTGATCTAAGGACTGTTTGTAGGGTAGCATAGGGTTTTTGAAATGAGCAGGCAGGGTTGCCACTATGGCTTAAG
The DNA here is from genome assembly GCA_031894815.1 of Creontiades dilutus. Lineage (NCBI taxonomy): Eukaryota > Metazoa > Arthropoda > Insecta > Hemiptera > Miridae > Creontiades > Creontiades dilutus. The sequence goes on along the minus strand of JAVIWC010001106.1, from coordinate 11,109 downwards.
ACACCATAAGCCTCAGGTGCCAATTCGAATCGGATGGCTTTAGATTGAGGACATAGTCATTCTGTTTGATTCTCAGGCGACCATCCTGGCACTCACCTCTAATTCAGATACAGCCTCGCTGATGTTATTGAGGGAGAAGGATAATGAGCATGAAGGGCATCGTTATCAGTGTAATGGATTCCCTCACACTGCGGCATCTGGGGTAACGAGCGTGCTGAAGCACTGGCCAAACAGGGCTCCCAGATGGAAATGCCTAAGGCCGAGGCTCCACTGGCCGTAGTTGACCGCACCGTAATTTTGGCGCGCTACACGTGACAGTTGGGTGGCTCCACGGGCAACAGAGAACGAACTGCAACTCGTCGCAGCCGCACGTTTTTGTGTGTAATTCCATCTGAAATGCTTCAATTGATACACCTGAATGTCGCAAGTACATATTTTGCATTAATTTATTAGTTTATTGTTACAAAGATCAAGGTGGATTTACTGCAACAGGATAGTTAAACGCTCTACTCCTTTGACAATGTGTGATGATGTACATCAGAAAATGAGGCGTAATAACCTTCTATTTGGATAAATTGACAACCGAATTCTGAAATTCTAGTCATACACACAGCTAGTTCGCCAAAATCACCTTTGTTCAACAGTTCCATTTACATTCTGTAAAATGTTTCACGCTGTTCTCATCAAATGGGGTATGCAACCTCCATCTGTTTTTTTTTTTCTCATTTTTTGACTCACCAACCGCACTTTGTTTGTTGAAAATACGGCCAGTGAGCCGAACATCGTACTGGTTTTCCTTCAACAGCCTCCAGTGAGGCTCAGCCAGTTTTGCTTGGAGTTCCTTCCATTATCAGCAAATTCCCGTTTTTTATCCTTAAGAGCTTTTAAATCTTTGGTAAGAGAAATTTTCTTCTTGAAATATTCTTCTCGCAGAATCGCCAATGTTCTTTTTTGCTGGACTAGTTCTTGCTCGACAGCTAAAATACTAATCGACAAATACGCGTGAAATAACGAAGAGAAACGTAAAGCCTACTTAAATTTGGTGAATTTACCATCAAAACTCAAATTATAAATTTATTGGGCTGCTACGAAGTATTTTACTAATTACGGATAAAATAAATACAATTTTAAAATCTCCAAAATTTTTGAAAGCCTCTTATGGATAAACATGATGATGGTGCAGGATTTTTGAAAGCATCTGACCATACCCATAGAGGTTTACTGAAAATGCAAACAACTACTCAGCAATTGAATACCAGCAATATTCCGGATAACTTTTAATAAAAAATTGTTAATTTTGGAGATGATCAGGAAACATATTCTATTTTGATTTTGATATGCTAATGCCTGTGATGTCGAAAGTGCATCTAATCAGTCCATGATTGATGACCGATCATGTCGCAAGTTAACATTCGTAATATTGTACCTAAGTAAAAGTGTAGGTACTTTTAGTTTATAGACGGTTACAGAAGAGAAAATGGTGGATTCATCCAATACTAAGCAACAGGAAGTCAGGAACTCAGAGGATGCAGAAATTCGTCCTAAAACAGACAATGTGTGGAAAAATGTACATCACGTTACTAATGTCAGCATCAATAACCTTCTATTGTGGGATGCAATTTGCACAGTACACCTGTAATGCGGGTCTGGTTGCCTAGCAACCAAGAAAGCTGGAGTGAGGCGCAACCGACACTGCAGTCTACAGCTAGTGGCGCCAAAATGCAGCGGTAGAATAGGACCGGTTCCATTTACATTCTGTGGCAAGTCGTCAAATGTTTCACGCTGCAGACTGTCGCTAGTGAAGCCACCTCCATCTGTTTCCTGCCTTCTCATTTCTCTGACTCACCAACCGCACTTTGTAGCGCAATCAGCTACGGCCAGTGGAGCCGCGGCATAACGTACTGGTTGCGTATTGAACCGCAAAGAGGTGTATCCAGAGGCCATAAGAGAGAAAATTAGGAAGGATCAGCATCTTGCAGCCAGCGGTAGGAAGTGGGCAGTTTTGCTCAAGGCTGAGAACCGCGTTCCACAGCACCTCACGAGAGAGGAGTCTGTGGCAGGGTTTTGTCACCTAAGAGGTCACAATTACCTGAACGTCCATCTTCCCAGAATGTGTTGAGGGAAACCCGCACTGCTCTCTCTGGCAATCAACCTCGAATATGACTACCGAGCATTTATTTGAGTGCCCACAACTCAGGGACGTAAGAGTGACATTTCAAACTGACGAAACCAACTGACCGGAGATTGGAAAACTTTATTGGGCTGCTCGAGGTATTATGGCTGAAGAGCCAACGACTTAATGGCGTAGGATAAAATAAATACAATTTTCAAATCTCCAAAATTTTTTAAGCTTCTTATGGATAAAACAAACCTCTAGCTTGCACTAAAAAAACAAGTAATCGCTTGTAAACCCCATTCAACCATCCAGTTTTTTGAAGTACTACGCCTGACCATACCCATAGGAAGACATCCACGTTGGCGCTTTACTCTAGGCAAGGACAAGTGACTCCAATTTCAGTCCTTATACCAGTCAATATTCCGTTTTTCAGAACTAACAAAATGAGGCAAAACTGGAGATGTCAGGAGATCCTTACCTCCTACGGTTCACAGAGGAAATAATGCCTGTCACCCGTTGATTCAAGCCTCAGTCGATTGGGCACAATCATGTCCATACTGCTTTCGTTGGAAGTGGAGCCGAGAAAAGCAAATGGGTGGTTTTCCGCGTAAACTATAAACTTGTATTTCATAAAGATTTGGTGGGAGGAGTCGCAATTTGAGTGCACGTGGACGAAATAAAGTGGTGTATAGCTTAAACCAAAACTCTCGGAAAGGAGTAGTTAGAGGGCTCAGAAAATCAAATCAGGATTATATGAGAAGTTGGTGCCCTCGAGTACCCCGTTGATTAACAAATCCCCTCTCGCTGAAAGAAAAATCCCGAACAGCTCTACGAAATAGGTAGCATTAATTTATTATTCTACTACAATTTTGACTCTACCAAAGATCTACTCTAAGCCATTAGCTCCTGATGATGCCCAGAAAATGAGGCGAAACTATTTGGATAAATTGACAACCGAATTCTGAAGTTGTCATACACACTTTCTTCACCTTCAACCACAGAAATAGTGTTCACATCTTTTAAATATGTTCTCTCAGCTCTTACAGGAATTTTACAGGCTTTTTTACTAACCTGAAGCTTCATGTTTTCCTTCAACAGCCTCTCGCCGCCTTTGGAGTTATCATGCTGAAATTCCCGTTTTTTATCCTTGAGAGCTTTTAAATCTTTGGTAAGAGAAATTTTCTTCTTGAAATATTCTTCTCGCTGAATCGCCAATGTTCTTTTTTGCTGGACCAGTTCTTGCTCGACAGCTAAAATACAATCGACAAATACACGTGAAATAACGAAGAGAAACGTGAAGCCTACTTAAATTTTGGGAATTTGACCATCAAAACTCAAATTATAAATTTAAAGTATTTTACTAATACGTGTGACTAACCATTTTTGTCCACGATTTTTGATGATGATGGTGCAGGATTTAAAGCATCTTGAGGTTCTGAAAAAGTCGCAAACAACTACAGTATGAAAGGCCTGGCTATGGATAACTTCTTTAATAGAAAATTTGTTAATTTTGGAAAGCGATTCAAAACGTATGATTCTAATTTTGATTTTGATATGCTTTTTAATGAAAGTGATCTGCGATCTGAAGCTAGCGACGCCTGATACTCCTACCAAGCATTGAATTAAAGAATAGAGGACATTTTATGATAGGGGAGAAGTACATATGCTAACTACACTTATTCAGGAATATTGAAAAAAATATGGATCAGAACCAACGGATGTAAGGAGGGTTTGGCAAATTAAGAGACATTTCAGATAGGAACTCTCTATTGATGAGTCACAAAAAAGAAGCTCCGTGGCTGAGGATCTTATGAATCAGTTGAGTGAATACAACTGCATACAGGATGGAACATATATTTTAGAACTTACGACTGAACCCAGCGTAAGGTGGCCGCATAGCAGGGTTGGAGGCTGCAAGATCTGAACTGAATGGGAAGTTCCCTTGAGGGATTTCCCAAGGAGCACCCAAATTAGGGTTTGACATGGGCCCCATATTGATCATATTCGGCGGCGGTCCAGCATTAATCATGTCAGGGGGAGGTCTGCTGATCACATCAGTAGGTCTGCCACCTCGCCCGCCAATCATCGGAGGGCCGTGGCCTGTACCTGATGGCAGCTCGTGCTCATTGGTTTTGAAAGCCTGCAACGGAAATGTCGTTTATTTTCATAATAACTGCAGGCGTATCAAAATGAATGAGGTGAAATATCATTGGTAACTTACTTTTTTTTTACAGCTCAGAGTCCGATCTGAGAAACATGACAGCATGCGATGCACTGAATGGAGATTCATCGGGTCAGAAGATGTTATCAAAGGTCATAGCCAAAACGCTTGAAACACAGCTCTGAGTCTTCATTAAACTCAAGATAGGTATGATTTTCTTTCTAACTCGAAAGTCACGCGTGCAGCTTCAAGAATGTCAACTTCGAAGCCTGCTAACTTAATCTCACGTAGGTAAACTTGAAACACTATTCCACTGGTTCTTGTGATTGTTAAGGAACTCGTTTTGATAAATGGAACATCATATTATGAACTTATTTGAAACGTGACAAATTATTGTTATAAATTTATCAAAACGTATATTTTCATTCTTCAATCGTGAAGTCAGTTCATTGATCAAAAAGGTACGTAAAATAATGCATTTATAAATTTATTCGATTTATTTAGTAATCGAATGCTTGAATAAGTTGTATTTTATTTTTTATTGAAAGGAAAAGATGAAACATTCCGTTTAAAATGATGCTGACGAACACACACACGATCAATCAAAATCAAGAATTTTATAGAACGGACATTTCCTCAGTTTTATCGTCTACTGCATTTTAATGTCTTCCTGAATCCTACAACATCTTAATAATACTAACCAGAAGATAAATGTTGTAAAACCATGTCAAGTGCGGTAAACATAAGAACCTTACAGCAGTTTTATGTTTACCGTGCTATCAATATTTTTATAAAAATCATTCTTATCACACAGTATTTTTTCGAATTTATGGTAATATTGAAGAAGAAAACGTTTTCTTTCACGTTTTCTAGGAACAGAAAATTACCAAGTTTCTCTGGTTGGTCGACTCTTCGTTTCTAGCTAGACTTATTTAGGCTTCTCCTATAAAAATGTTGTGGATGGGTGAATTTTCACGAGGTAGCTCATGGAAATGTTGACTATGTACCTATTTTCTAGTTTGGTGGTGCATCTTTTTCCCCTAGTTGTACAGATCTTCTTTTCGCGTTGACTGACCTTTGGAACCGAGTTCCAAATGTTTTGTTGTTTAACCGAGTTTTCAAGCCACTAGCTAAACCTATTCAGCACAGAAAAAAACGATTTTCCGCTTCACCGTCAGAATGCCGCAAAAGTGCATCAATATTGCTGACAGTCACGCCAGGCCAGAAGCACACAATTACGCCTACTGTGAAGACGGCTTCCTTCCATTATTTTGGTGTGAAAGTGGGTGACCAAGACAAGCCGTGGGCCCCTCATATTTGCTGCAATTCTGGCTCTGTAATAAATGATTGGTTGAGAGAAGATAAAAGGAGTTTGCTGTGCCTAAGTTTGCTGAAGTTTGGCGTGAACCTAGAAACCATGGAAATGATAGTTGTTGTTGCCTGACGCCTTCATTAAATGTTGGTCCTAACGTCCCATCTGCCATTCGGCCTGTGCCCCATTCAGCTGATCCACCAATCCTCAAAACACCTAAACATTTTGAAATTGAAGAGGAAGAGATTGTTGATATGGAACGCAATGGAACGCAGGTATCAGGGTCGTTGGGAGGAGTCTACCCTTGCAGACTACTGTTGGACGCTTTTTTACAGTTTCGTTCAGCACTGCTGTGACCTATTCCTGAAAAATGATATAATTTTGGCAAAACAACCAGTCATTTTCAGATTCCTATGTTGCTGAATCACGAGTCAATTTTCTGACGCGAAAAACATTTGAAATACTGCTTCTTCTCTAGTGATTTTATCATCTTACATAAGCCTCTTTTCCTTTCTATTCACTAAAAAAAACATATTAAAACCCAAAAATAAATTAAAAACGATTGAAAATGAAGGTGACAAGGGTATCCACTATTGAGAAGTTAACACAGCCCAAACGTTTGTTAAAATAGCATCAAGGGCTACATGTTCAGTAAATAATTGATCACACTTTTCAAACTAAGTTTCTTCCATATTCAAATGAAAAGCAAAGATGATGCACGGAGACATTTTTTACTCAGTGTATATAGGTTTCTCCTATAAAAATGTTGTGGATGGGTGAATTTTCACGTTCAGGATAACGAGGGGTTTATATGGAAATGTTGACTATGAACTATTTTTCTAGTTTGGTGGAAATGCATCTTTTTCCCCCTAGTTGTACAGGGACACAACTAAGTCTTTTCTACAATCTTTCAGATCAGTCTCTAGAACATAATTTTGCTTACAGATTCCAATAACTGAATAAGAGTGATTTGAAGATGTCAAATATCGATTATTTGGTTCTTTCATCACAATTTTTATCATCTTACGTACTGTTTGTGCCCCTTTCCCTTCTATTCATTGGAGATGGCTAAAAAAAAAAAATTCAAAAAATGTCTGTTGAAAACGATTGATATCGATGTTGAACTAACACAGAAATAGTGTAACGGCAACGTTCAGTTGATCCGTTTTTATTTCCAAATTTCTTCCTGGCTGAAGGGGCCCTTCCAATATTGAATCTACAATCTTACTTTATTCGGCATCACAACTAACTGTACAATCCTAGATCAACCGAACAGCTTACAATTCTAACCAGAATTTGAAGAAAATTCGATTGAGGTCATAACCACTAGGGATGGCTATCGAAACATAAAATATCGGTATACCGATGTTTGATAGTATCAGTTAAGATATCGATGCCGATATGGATAGTTGATAGTTTTACAAAAATTTGGTTGAATGAAATGTGTGTATTTAATGCACTTAGTAGACCAGGTGCCACAATTGAGTTTGCAGAAGTTCAAATTTGATCTAAAAAGAAAAGTTTTTAACTAACTATTTAATACTAATGAATAAATTAGAAATATACGCCTTTTCTGATTTAAGATAAAATATGTTTAAATTGAAACTCTGTTCAGTTTAATGTATTATTATTTTAATATTGTTTTACCTATAGTTTTGTAACAAATTATATTGTTTGATATGCTACCCAAGTTGTTGTAGAGGGGTTGCAGCATTTATTCCTTCCTTAAATGAATGTAAATACCTATTTTTCGAACCTATGCTTCATACAACTGAGAATCAACAAAAAAGGAAAACAAAGAATCAATCTTGAACAAGGTACAATATCAAAAACAACACAACACTTGCTGAAAAACCTCAACAACAAGTTGTTGTCAACAACCGCAATCTTCCAATTTTCCCTACGGTACCTTCAAAGCTCTATTCTTTTTCTTCCATTTTTATCGTCTAGGCTAAGACTCCTATCCGCAGCCAAAATCACTACTTATCCTATGGATATTATCCGTGGATAGATATCGATATTCCACAGAAGAACTCATTTTTGTGGGCATAATACTTTTCAAACTCGCGTGATGCGAAAAAAAACGTCTGCCAAGTGGGTGTGGCACATAGCTTCCTCGTATCCTTAACATGACTGTATAGATCATTGAAAATTATTATTGATTAAAGAACTTCGTTCAATTAGGCGAAGTAAATATTGAATTAGGGCAAATTTATTGTTATATGCAGGAGCATAACTTGAGAAAATAAAGGTAGGCATGTTCAACTATTGAACAAACTATAAAATGTACCTAATAATAAAAATTGACATTGACGCTGAATGGATAGATGACTGAAGTGATAAATAATTATTATGACATTTCTAAAAATAAAATATAAGCATCGTTCAATGACGGATCGAATAATGTTGTAGCAGAGGCTACTATTGATCCGGGGCTCATGAAACTCATAGTCATCTACACATCAAACCGAACAATCCCTGAAAATTTCATCGAAATTGGTCAAGAACTCCCGGAGTCATGCGCGTAACAAGGATTTCACGTTTGCGCATGCGCAGAGGCTACTATTGATCCGGGGGTCATGAAACCTATAGGGGACCATCTACACCCCAACCCGCACAATCCCTGAAAATTTCATCAAAATCGGACTATAACTTCGTGTAGTTTGTACTCAACCGCCGAAAACGGCCAGTGGCCGAAAAGTTTGCTCAAACCTAGGGCTGGGCATTTCGTTCTGCTCACTCCGCGGAGAGAGCACTCGGAAGATGCCCAATCCTAGGAATGGTCGTTTCGAAAGTGCACAACCGAGCTCGGTCAACATTTCTAGAGAGATGTAGGTTGGCAACTCTGCTCAGCTTATCAGCTAATCTGACTGAGGTCGTTTTCCTGTTGTTCCGTCGTGTTTATTTTCGGGTTATTTGCGTTTGCGGTAGTGCGTAAAATAAAGTAATAATAAAAAATAATATAACGAAGTTCATGTGATTTTTCAGTAGGTACCTCCTCACAAAGTTCCTTCAAAATAAGTATCTCCCCGAAGCAGTATTTAATACTGCTTTATTAATAACTAATAATTTATCATCATTTTTTTTATACCTAACAACAAAATAGGAAGGGGGGATTATTTAGCTAAGCTTAATTTATTCGAAGCGTAATGAGTGAATAGATTAGTACCAAGTTAAGTTGCGTTTTTCAGTACAATTTCAAGTTAATTGAGTTACCAAGTTGATGTGATTTTTAGCAAACAAGTACCTATCTTCTTATTAAAATGTACCTTCTTCAAAATACTCATCTCCTGAAGAAGAATCATTTTTGCTAAACTTAATAAAAAGAATTTCACAATGTTTTTAGTAACCGTCTCTTAACATTCCTTCCCTGAAATCCCTGGAAATATTTGATTACTCGATTGGTATTTATGGAGACGCTTCGGGTACCATAACATTATTTATTAATAATCATTCATTATATGGGGTGGAATGTTGGGTTAGTTGGGATCCGGGAAAAGTATAAATTGATATGCCAAAAGCTCGAGGTGGTATGGAAGCCAGAAGTAGAAATTGAGTCGCCGAAAGTTTAAATTGAGATGCCAAAAATATTAGAATTGATTCGTGCCAAAGGTTCAAATTAATTTGCCAAAATCTTCAATTTGATAGTATGCCAAAAATTCAAATTGATTTTGCCAAACTAATCTGATTTCATTTTTTTCCTAACTATATATATGTATGTAGGTATGTAAGTACGTAATTTAATAATAATTATTTACATCACCTAATTACATCATAAATTAATTCCAATTACAACATGAGCCTGTTGTAAATTACAAAAACGGCCACTGAGCGTTTTTTTCGGCCACTGAGCGACTTGTTCGGCCATTGGGCGTTTCAGATGCTCAATACCCGAATCAGGCATACCAACTGGATTATTTTCTAGCTCTTATCTTTGACGACTTCGGCCATTGAGCAAAGACAAATGCCCAGCCCTAGGTTAGAGCACATTTTTCGCCCAGTGGCCGTTTTCGCCGATTGAGTCCAAAGCAAATTTTGTTTTGAATTCGAAATTAGTTTTCTTTAGAGTTAAGTCAAGAAATAGACACTCAGACATCCCGTCATGGTTGAGTCTTTCAAGAGCCAACGCTTACCCACTGAGGACGATAGCTACAGCATCGTTGAGGACGCTCTCGCCGAAAACGAGAGAGTAAAGTGTGACGTCGACTCGGAGGTCATTGAAAATGGCCAGGATCGTGACTGGGTCCGTGGGTGATATCAGGGCCCCGAAGTAGAGCGTGTCCAGAAACGAGTACTGTAGGTCAGACACCCATGGTAGCAGAGTGTACATCAGAACACTGCAAAATGACAATTATACCATTATCAATAGAAACTGATAGCCATAATCTGCTTCGTTAGAAGCCTACATGAAATAACAAGTAATAAGAGAAACTAGGTTATTATAACTGAACAAGTGTAGAGTCCCAGCAAATTTAGCCGGTGAAATACAGTCAGAAGCAAGTTCAATAAATTATACATACAACACGTACAGTACGTATGAACTGTAACAGTATTCCCACTCGATCATTTGAGAGTAGCAGTACACAATGAAATGGAAGCACAGCAATCAACTTCCTCAACAGCACATATTTCAACTGGACATAAAAAACTGGACACATCGTTTGCAATATTCATTCCATAAGCAACTAGCTGACATCTTTTGCAATATTCATTCCATAAGCAACTAGCTGACATCTTTTGCAATATTCATTCCATAAGCAATTAGCTGACACTCTTCACGGAAGTGGCCCATCTGCTTTAGACTTTATGTCAGTCTCTAGATGACAGGAAATACAGCAGGAAAAAGCCTTCTCTCACTCTTTATTTGGAACAACAATTTAGCTGATTTCTTCAAAACTTAAATTCAAATGTATCTTTCTAAAATCTTAATCGTTGAAATCATTTTGGATTAGTTTATGGCCGAAATAATTATCCAATACAGCCCAACATTTTTTTCGCGAAATATATTGCAATAATAATACTTGATCCAAACGATTTTCTTTGAATACCATTCAAGTGCTTCACAGAATAAACCATTATTGCATAGATATTGCTTGTGATTAGTTCATTCAAGATATTTGAGGTCAAATAATTTGTCAAACTCTTTCTTAAGAACAGAGCATTTTCTCACGTCCTTGAATAAACGTTGCAAAATAACAAGAGGCGAAACAACCTCAAGGTAAAATGTCTCCATTCAATGGACATTTGCATAAACAATACAACTTTCTTTTCTGAAGTTGGTTAAAACACTATAGCGTTGTGTCATCTCATTGTGCACAAATCTCTTGTGTAAAATTAAATTAAAACAATGACATTTGGCGCTCCGAACAGTATACGAGTTACAGAGCGAAATAACGAGTTATGAATGAGTAAGGAGACAATGATAACGAATATGAACTAATACGAAGTAAATAGAATACCAAGATAAAAAAAGGGACCACCTTACCCGACGACAAAAGCAGATATGGTGGTTCCAATGAC
>JAVIWC010001103.1:0-24932 GCA_031894815.1 Creontiades dilutus | reverse complement strand
TATCGAAACGGACTTCAGATTCGTGTTCAGCACCCCGAAATACCCCTTAGAGAGTAGGTTTGAAAGCGATTAAACAGAGTTGATTTTCAGGACATTTTGATGAAAAATCGCGAAAATAACCATGAAGGAAGCGTTTTATCGGGAAACGGACTTCAGATTCGTGTTCAGCACCCCGAAATACCCCTTAGAGAGTAGGTTTGAAAGCGATTAAACAGAGTTGATTTTCAGGACATTTTGATGAAAAATCGCGAAAATAACCATGAAGGAAGCGTTTTATCGGGAAACGGACTTCAGATTCGTGTTCAGCACCCCGAAATACCCCTTAGAGAGTAGGTTTGAAAGCGATTAAACAGAGTTGATTTTCAGGACATTTTGATGAAAAATCGCGAAAATAACCATGAAGGAAGCGTTTTATCGGGAAACGGACTTCAGATTCGTGTTCAGCACCCCGAAATACCCCTTAGAGAGTAGGTTTGAAAGCGATTAAACAGAGTTGATTTTCAGGACATTTTGATGAAAAATCGCGAAAATAACCATGAAGGAAGCGTTTTATCGGGAAACGGACTTCAGATTCGTGTTCAGCACCCCGAAATACCCCTTAGAGAGTAGGTTTGAAAGCGATTAAACAGAGTTGATTTTCAGGACATTTTGATGAAAAATCGCGAAAATAACCATGAAGGAAGCGTTTTATCGGGAAACGGACTTCAGATTCGTGTTCAGCACCCTGAAATACCCCTTAGAGAGTAGGTTTGAAAGCGATTAAACAGAGTTGATTTTCAGGACATTTTGATGAAAAATCGCGAAAATAACCATGAAGGAAGCGTTTTATCGGGAAACGGACTTCAGATTCGTGTTCAGCACCCTGAAATACCCCTTAGAGAGTAGGTTTGAAAGCGATTAAACAGAGTTGATTTTCAGACATTTTGATGAAAAATCGCGAAAATAACCATGAAGGAAGCGTTTTATCGGGAAAACGGACTTCAGATTCGTGTTCAGCACCCCGAAATACCCCTTAGAGAGTAGGTTTGAAAGCGATTAAACAGAGTTGATTTTCAGGACATTTTGATGAAAAATCGCGAAAATAACCATGAAGGAAGCGTTTTATCGGGAAACGGACTTCAGATTCCGAAATACCCTTAGAGAGTAGGTTTGAAAGCGATTAAACAGAGTTGATTTTCAGGACATTTTGATGAAAAATCGCGAAAATAACCATGAAGGAAGCGTTTTATCGGGAAACGGACTTCAGATTCGTGTTCAGCACCCCGAAATGAGAGTAGGTTTGAAAGCGATTAAACAGAGTTGATTTTCAGGACATTTTGATGAAAAATCGCGAAAATAACCATGAAGGAAGCGTTTTAGAAACGGACTTCAGATTCGTGTTCAGGAAATACCCCTTAGAGAGTTTTGAAAGCGATTAAACAGAGTTGATTTTCAGGACATTTTGATGAAAAATCGCGAAAATAACCATGAAGGAAGCGTTTTATCGGGAAACGGACTTCAGATTCGTGTTCAGCACCCCGAAATACCCCTTAGAGAGTAGGTTTGAAAGCGATTAAACAGAGTTGATTTTCAGGACATTTTGATGAAAAATCGCGAAAATAACCATGAAGGAAGCGTTTTATCGGGAAACGGACTTCAGATTCGTGTTCAGCACCCCGAAATACCCCTTAGAGAGTAGGTTTGAAAGCGATTAAACAGAGTTGATTTTCAGGACATTTTGATGAAAAATCGCGAAAATAACCATGAAGGAAGCGTTTTATCGGGAAACGGACTTCAGATTCGTGTTCAGCACCCCGAAATACCCCTTAGAGAGTAGGTTTGAAAGCGATTAAACAGAGTTGATTTTCAGGACATTTTGATGAAAAATCGCGAAAATAACCATGAAGGAAGCGTTTTATCGGGAAACGGACTTCAGATTCGTGTTCAGCACCCCGAAATACCCCTTAGAGAGTAGGTTTGAAAGCGATTAAACAGAGTTGATTTTCAGGACATTTTGATGAAAAATCGCGAAAATAACCATGAAGGAAGCGTTTTATCGGGAAACGGACTTCAGATTCGTGTTCAGCACCCCGAAATACCCCTTAGAGAGTAGGTTTGAAAGCGATTAAACAGAGTTGATTTTCAGGACATTTTGATGAAAAATCGCGAAAATAACCATGAAGGAAGCGTTTTATCGGGAAACGGACTTCAGATTCGTGTTCAGCACCCCGAAATACCCCTTAGAGAGTAGGTTTGAAAGCGATTAAACAGAGTTGATTTTCAGGACATTTTGATGAAAAATCGCGAAAATAACCATGAAGGAAGCGTTTTATCGGGAAACGGACTTCAGATTCGTGTTCAGCACCCCGAAATACCCCTTAGAGAGTAGGTTTGAAAGCGATTAAACAGAGTTGATTTTCAGACATTTTGATGAAAAATCGCGAAAATAACCATGAAGGAAGCGTTTTATCGGGAAACGGACTTCAGATTCGTGTTCAGCACCCCGAAATACCCCTTAGAGAGTAGGTTTGAAAGCGATTAAACAGAGTTGATTTTCAGGACATTTTGATGAAAAATCGCGAAAATAACCATGAAGGAAGCGTTTTATCGGGAAACGGACTTCAGATTCGTGTTCAGCACCCCGAAATACCCCTTAGAGAGTAGGTTTGAAAGCGATTAAACAGAGTTGATTTTCAGGACATTTTGATGAAAAATCGCGAAAATAACCATGAAGGAAGCGTTTTATCGGGAAACGGACTTCAGATTCGTGTTCAGCACCCCGAAATACCCCTTAGAGAGTAGGTTTGAAAGCGATTAAACAGAGTTGATTTTCAGGACATTTTGATGAAAAATCGCGAAAATAACCATGAAGGAAGCGTTTTATCGGGAAACGGACTTCAGATTCGTGTTCAGCACCCCGAAATACCCCTTAGAGAGTAGGTTTGAAAGCGATTAAACAGAGTTGATTTTCAGGACATTTTGATGAAAAATCGCGAAAATAACCATGAAGGAAGCGTTTTATCGGGAAACGGACTTCAGATTCGTGTTCAGCACCCCGAAATACCCCTTAGAGAGTAGGTTTGAAAGCGATTAAACAGAGTTGATTTTCAGGACATTTTGATGAAAAATCGCGAAAATAACCATGAAGGAAGCGTTTTATCGGGAAACGGACTTCAGATTCGTGTTCAGCACCCCGAAATACCCCTTAGAGAGTAGGTTTGAAAGCGATTAAACAGAGTTGATTTTCAGGACATTTTGATGAAAAATCGCGAAAATAACCATGAAGGAAGCGTTTTATCGGGAAACGGACTTCAGATTCGTGTTCAGCACCCCGAAATACCCCTTAGAGAGTAGGTTTGAAAGCGATTAAACAGAGTTGATTTTCAGACATTTTGATGAAAAATCGCGAAAATAACCATGAAGGAAGCGTTTTATCGGGAAACGGACTTCAGATTCGTGTTCAGCACCCCGAAATACCCCTTAGAGAGTAGGTTTGAAAGCGATTAAACAGAGTTGATTTTCAGGACATTTTGATGAAAAATCGCGAAAATAACCATGAAGGAAGCGTTTTATCGGGAAACGGACTTCAGATTCGTGTTCAGCACCCCGAAATACCCCTTAGAGAGTAGGTTTGAAAGCGATTAAACAGAGTTGATTTTCAGGACATTTTGATGAAAAATCGCGAAAATAACCATGAAGGAAGCGTTTTATCGGGAAACGGACTTCAGATTCGTGTTCAGCACCCCGAAATACCCCTTAGAGAGTAGGTTTGAAAGCGATTAAACAGAGTTGATTTTCAGGACATTTTGATGAAAAATCGCGAAAATAACCATGAAGGAAGCGTTTTATCGGGAAACGGACTTCAGATTCGTGTTCAGCACCCCGAAATACCCCTTAGAGAGTAGGTTTGAAAGCGATTAAACAGAGTTGATTTTCAGGACATTTTGATGAAAAATCGCGAAAATAACCATGAAGGAAGCGTTTTATCGGGAAACGGACTTCAGATTCGTGTTCAGCACCCCGAAATACCCCTTAGAGAGTAGGTTTGAAAGCGATTAAACAGAGTTGATTTTCAGGACATTTTGATGAAAAATCGCGAAAATAACCATGAAGGAAGCGTTTTATCGGGAAACGGACTTCAGATTCGTGTTCAGCACCCCGAAATACCCCTTAGAGAGTAGGTTTGAAAGCGATTAAACAGAGTTGATTTTCAGGACATTTTGATGAAAAATCGCGAAAATAACCATGAAGGAAGCGTTTTATCGGGAAACGGACTTCAGATTCGTGTTCAGCACCCCGAAATACCCCTTAGAGAGTAGGTTTGAAAGCGATTAAACAGAGTTGATTTTCAGGACATTTTGATGAAAAATCGCGAAAATAACCATGAAGGAAGCGTTTTATCGGGAAACGGACTTCAGATTCGTGTTCAGCACCCCGAAATACCCCTTAGAGAGTAGGTTTGAAAGCGATTAAACAGAGTTGATTTTCAGGACATTTTGATGAAAAATCGCGAAAATAACCATGAAGGAAGCGTTTTATCGGGAAACGGACTTCAGATTCGTGTTCAGCACCCCGAAATACCCCTTAGAGAGTAGGTTTGAAAGCGATTAAACAGAGTTGATTTTCAGGACATTTTGATGAAAAATCGCGAAAATAACCATGAAGGAAGCGTTTTATCGGGAAACGGACTTCAGATTCGTGTTCAGCACCCCGAAATACCCCTTAGAGAGTAGGTTTGAAAGCGATTAAACAGAGTTGATTTTCAGGACATTTTGATGAAAAATCGCGAAAATAACCATGAAGGAAGCGTTTTATCGGGAAACGGACTTCAGATTCGTGTTCAGCACCCCGAAATACCCCTTAGAGAGTAGGTTTGAAAGCGATTAAACAGAGTTGATTTTCAGGACATTTTGATGAAAAATCGCGAAAATAACCATGAAGGAAGCGTTTTATCGGGAAACGGACTTCAGATTCGTGTTCAGCACCCCGAAATACCCCTTAGAGAGTAGGTTTGAAAGCGATTAAACAGAGTTGATTTTCAGGACATTTTGATGAAAAATCGCGAAAATAACCATGAAGGAAGCGTTTTATCGGGAAACGGACTTCAGATTCGTGTTCAGCACCCCGAAATACCCCTTAGAGAGTAGGTTTGAAAGCGATTAAACAGAGTTGATTTTCAGGACATTTTGATGAAAAATCGCGAAAATAACCATGAAGGAAGCGTTTTATCGGGAAACGGACTTCAGATTCGTGTTCAGCACCCCGAAATACCCCTTAGAGAGTAGGTTTGAAAGCGATTAAACAGAGTTGATTTTCAGGACATTTTGATGAAAAATCGCGAAAATAACCATGAAGGAAGCGTTTTATCGGGAAACGGACTTCAGATTCGTGTTCAGCACCCCGAAATACCCCTTAGAGAGTAGGTTTGAAAGCGATTAAACAGAGTTGATTTTCAGGACATTTTGATGAAAAATCGCGAAAATAACCATGAAGGAAGCGTTTTATCGGGAAACGGACTTCAGATTCGTGTTCAGCACCCCGAAATACCCCTTAGAGAGTAGGTTTGAAAGCGATTAAACAGAGTTGATTTTCAGGACATTTTGATGAAAAATCGCGAAAATAACCATGAAGGAAGCGTTTTATCGGGAAACGGACTTCAGATTCGTGTTCAGCACCCCGAAATACCCCTTAGAGAGTAGGTTTGAAAGCGATTAAACAGAGTTGATTTTCAGGACATTTTGATGAAAAATCGCGAAAATAACCATGAAGGAAGCGTTTTATCGGGAAACGGACTTCAGATTCGTGTTCAGCACCCCGAAATACCCCTTAGAGAGTAGGTTTGAAAGCGATTAAACAGAGTTGATTTTCAGGACATTTTGATGAAAAATCGCGAAAATAACCATGAAGGAAGCGTTTTATCGGGAAACGGACTTCAGATTCGTGTTCAGCACCCTGAAATACCCCTTAGAGAGTAGGTTTGAAAGCGATTAAACAGAGTTGATTTTCAGGACATTTTGATGAAAAATCGCGAAAATAACCATGAAGGAAGCGTTTTATCGGGAAACGGACTTCAGATTCGTGTTCAGCACCCCGAAATACCCCTTAGAGAGTAGGTTTGAAAGCGATTAAACAGAGTTGATTTTCAGGACATTTTGATGAAAAATCGCGAAAATAACCATGAAGGAAGCGTTTTATCGGGAAACGGACTTCAGATTCGTGTTCAGCACCCCGAAATACCCCTTAGAGAGTAGGTTTGAAAGCGATTAAACAGAGTTGATTTTCAGACATTTTGATGAAAAATCGCGAAAATAACCATGAAGGAAGCGTTTTATCGGGAAACGGACTTCAGATTCGTGTTCAGCACCCCGAAATACCCCTTAGAGAGTAGGTTTGAAAGCGATTAAACAGAGTTGATTTTCAGGACATTTTGATGAAAAATCGCGAAAATAACCATGAAGGAAGCGTTTTATCGGGAAACGGACTTCAGATTCGTGTTCAGCACCCCGAAATACCCCTTAGAGAGTAGGTTTGAAAGCGATTAAACAGAGTTGATTTTCAGGACATTTTGATGAAAAATCGCGAAAATAACCATGAAGGAAGCGTTTTATCGGGAAACGGACTTCAGATTCGTGTTCAGCACCCCGAAATACCCCTTAGAGAGTAGGTTTGAAAGCGATTAAACAGAGTTGATTTTCAGGACATTTTGATGAAAAATCGCGAAAATAACCATGAAGGAAGCGTTTTATCGGGAAACGGACTTCAGATTCGTGTTCAGCACCCCGAAATACCCCTTAGAGAGTAGGTTTGAAAGCGATTAAACAGAGTTGATTTTCAGGACATTTTGATGAAAAATCGCGAAAATAACCATGAAGGAAGCGTTTTATCGGGAAACGGACTTCAGATTCGTGTTCAGCACCCCGAAATACCCCTTAGAGAGTAGGTTTGAAAGCGATTAAACAGAGTTGATTTTCAGGACATTTTGATGAAAAATCGCGAAAATAACCATGAAGGAAGCGTTTTATCGGGAAACGGACTTCAGATTCGTGTTCAGCACCCCGAAATACCCCTTAGAGAGTAGGTTTGAAAGCGATTAAACAGAGTTGATTTTCAGGACATTTTGATGAAAAATCGCGAAAATAACCATGAAGGAAGCGTTTTATCGGGAAACGGACTTCAGATTCGTGTTCAGCACCCCGAAATACCCCTTAGAGAGTAGGTTTGAAAGCGATTAAACAGAGTTGATTTTCAGGACATTTTGATGAAAAATCGCGAAAATAACCATGAAGGAAGCGTTTTATCGGGAAACGGACTTCAGATTCGTGTTCAGCACCCCGAAATACCCCTTAGAGAGTAGGTTTGAAAGCGATTAAACAGAGTTGATTTTCAGGACATTTTGATGAAAAATCGCGAAAATAACCATGAAGGAAGCGTTTTATCGGGAAACGGACTTCAGATTCGTGTTCAGCACCCCGAAATACCCCTTAGAGAGTAGGTTTGAAAGCGATTAAACAGAGTTGATTTTCAGGACATTTTGATGAAAAATCGCGAAAATAACCATGAAGGAAGCGTTTTATCGGGAAACGGACTTCAGATTCGTGTTCAGCACCCCGAAATACCCCTTAGAGAGTAGGTTTGAAAGCGATTAAACAGAGTTGATTTTCAGGACATTTTGATGAAAAATCGCGAAAATAACCATGAAGGAAGCGTTTTATCGGGAAACGGACTTCAGATTCGTGTTCAGCACCCCGAAATACCCCTTAGAGAGTAGGTTTGAAAGCGATTAAACAGAGTTGATTTTCAGGACATTTTGATGAAAAATCGCGAAAATAACCATGAAGGAAGCGTTTTATCGGGAAACGGACTTCAGATTCGTGTTCAGCACCCCGAAATACCCCTTAGAGAGTAGGTTTGAAAGCGATTAAACAGAGTTGATTTTCAGGACATTTTGATGAAAAATCGCGAAAATAACCATGAAGGAAGCGTTTTATCGGGAAACGGACTTCAGATTCGTGTTCAGCACCCCGAAATACCCCTTAGAGAGTAGGTTTGAAAGCGATTAAACAGAGTTGATTTTCAGGACATTTTGATGAAAAATCGCGAAAATAACCATGAAGGAAGCGTTTTATCGGGAAACGGACTTCAGATTCGTGTTCAGCACCCCGAAATACCCCTTAGAGAGTAGGTTTGAAAGCGATTAAACAGAGTTGATTTTCAGGACATTTTGATGAAAAATCGCGAAAATAACCATGAAGGAAGCGTTTTATCGGGAAACGGACTTCAGATTCGTGTTCAGCACCCCGAAATACCCCTTAGAGAGTAGGTTTGAAAGCGATTAAACAGAGTTGATTTTCAGGACATTTTGATGAAAAATCGCGAAAATAACCATGAAGGAAGCGTTTTATCGGGAAACGGACTTCAGATTCGTGTTCAGCACCCCGAAATACCCCTTAGAGAGTAGGTTTGAAAGCGATTAAACAGAGTTGATTTTCAGGACATTTTGATGAAAAATCGCGAAAATAACCATGAAGGAAGCGTTTTATCGGGAAACGGACTTCAGATTCGTGTTCAGCACCCCGAAATACCCCTTAGAGAGTAGGTTTGAAAGCGATTAAACAGAGTTGATTTTCAGGACATTTTGATGAAAAATCGCGAAAATAACCATGAAGGAAGCGTTTTATCGGGAAACGGACTTCAGATTCGTGTTCAGCACCCCGAAATACCCCTTAGAGAGTAGGTTTGAAAGCGATTAAACAGAGTTGATTTTCAGGACATTTTGATGAAAAATCGCGAAAATAACCATGAAGGAAGCGTTTTATCGGGAAACGGACTTCAGATTCGTGTTCAGCACCCCGAAATACCCCTTAGAGAGTAGGTTTGAAAGCGATTAAACAGAGTTGATTTTCAGGACATTTTGATGAAAAATCGCGAAAATAACCGTTGATTTTCAGACATTTTGATGAAAAATCGCGAAAATAACCATGAAGGAAGCGTTTTATCGGGAAACGGACTTCAGATTCGTGTTCAGCACCCCGAAATACCCCTTAGAGAGTAGGTTTGAAAGCGATTAAACAGAGTTGATTTTCAGGACATTTTGATGAAAAATCGCGAAAATAACCATGAAGGAAGCGTTTTATCGGGAAACGGACTTCAGATTCGTGTTCAGCACCCCGAAATACCCCTTAGAGAGTAGGTTTGAAAGCGATTAAACAGAGTTGATTTTCAGGACATTTTGATGAAAAATCGCGAAAATAACCATGAAGGAAGCGTTTTATCGGGAAACGGACTTCAGATTCGTGTTCAGCACCCCGAAATACCCCTTAGAGAGTAGGTTTGAAAGCGATTAAACAGAGTTGATTTTCAGGACATTTTGATGAAAAATCGCGAAAATAACCATGAAGGAAGCGTTTTATCGGGAAACGGACTTCAGATTCGTGTTCAGCACCCCGAAATACCCCTTAGAGAGTAGGTTTGAAAGCGATTAAACAGAGTTGATTTTCAGGACATTTTGATGAAAAATCGCGAAAATAACCATGAAGGAAGCGTTTTATCGGGAAACGGACTTCAGATTCGTGTTCAGCACCCCGAAATACCCCTTAGAGAGTAGGTTTGAAAGCGATTAAACAGAGTTGATTTTCAGGACATTTTGATGAAAAATCGCGAAAATAACCATGAAGGAAGCGTTTTATCGGGAAACGGACTTCAGATTCGTGTTCAGCACCCCGAAATACCCCTTAGAGAGTAGGTTTGAAAGCGATTAAACAGAGTTGATTTTCAGGACATTTTGATGAAAAATCGCGAAAATAACCATGAAGGAAGCGTTTTATCGGGAAACGGACTTCAGATTCGTGTTCAGCACCCCGAAATACCCCTTAGAGAGTAGGTTTGAAAGCGATTAAACAGAGTTGATTTTCAGGACATTTTGATGAAAAATCGCGAAAATAACCATGAAGGAAGCGTTTTATCGGGAAACGGACTTCAGATTCGTGTTCAGCACCCCGAAATACCCCTTAGAGAGTAGGTTTGAAAGCGATTAAACAGAGTTGATTTTCAGGACATTTTGATGAAAAATCGCGAAAATAACCATGAAGGAAGCGTTTTATCGGGAAACGGACTTCAGATTCGTGTTCAGCACCCCGAAATACCCCTTAGAGAGTAGGTTTGAAAGCGATTAAACAGAGTTGATTTTCAGGACATTTTGATGAAAAATCGCGAAAATAACCATGAAGGAAGCGTTTTATCGGGAAACGGACTTCAGATTCGTGTTCAGCACCCCGAAATACCCCTTAGAGAGTAGGTTTGAAAGCGATTAAACAGAGTTGATTTTCAGGACATTTTGATGAAAAATCGCGAAAATAACCATGAAGGAAGCGTTTTATCGGGAAACGGACTTCAGATTCGTGTTCAGCACCCCGAAATACCCCTTAGAGAGTAGGTTTGAAAGCGATTAAACAGAGTTGATTTTCAGGACATTTTGATGAAAAATCGCGAAAATAACCATGAAGGAAGCGTTTTATCGGGAAACGGACTTCAGATTCGTGTTCAGCACCCCGAAATACCCCTTAGAGAGTAGGTTTGAAAGCGATTAAACAGAGTTGATTTTCAGGACATTTTGATGAAAAATCGCGAAAATAACCATGAAGGAAGCGTTTTATCGGGAAACGGACTTCAGATTCGTGTTCAGCACCCCGAAATACCCCTTAGAGAGTAGGTTTGAAAGCGATTAAACAGAGTTGATTTTCAGGACATTTTGATGAAAAATCGCGAAAATAACCATGAAGGAAGCGTTTTATCGGGAAACGGACTTCAGATTCGTGTTCAGCACCCCGAAATACCCCTTAGAGAGTAGGTTTGAAAGCGATTAAACAGAGTTGATTTTCAGGACATTTTGATGATCAGCACCCCGAAACACCCCTTAGAGAGTAGGTTTGAAAGCGATTAAACAGAGTTGATTTTCAGGACATTTTGATGAAAAATCGCGAAAATAACCATGAAGGAAGCGTTTTATCGGGAAACGGACTTCAGATTCGTGTTCAGCACCCCGAAATACCCCTTAGAGAGTAGGTTTGAAAGCGATTAAACAGAGTTGATTTTCAGGACATTTTGATGAAAAATCGCGAAAATAACCATGAAGGAAGCGTTTTATCGGGAAACGGACTTCAGATTCGTGTTCAGCACCCCGAAATACCCCTTAGAGAGTAGGTTTGAAAGCGATTAAACAGAGTTGATTTTCAGACATTTTGATGAAAAATCGCGAAAATAACCATGAAGGAAGCGTTTTATCGGGAAACGGACTTCAGATTCGTGTTCAGCACCCCGAAATACCCCTTAGAGAGTAGGTTTGAAAGCGATTAAACAGAGTTGATTTTCAGGACATTTTGATGAAAAATCGCGAAAATAACCATGAAGGAAGCGTTTTATCGGGAAACGGACTTCAGATTCGTGTTCAGCACCCCGAAATACCCCTTAGAGAGTAGGTTTGAAAGCGATTAAACAGAGTTGATTTTCAGGACATTTTGATGAAAAATCGCGAAAATAACCATGAAGGAAGCGTTTTATCGGGAAACGGACTTCAGATTCGTGTTCAGCACCCCGAAATACCCCTTAGAGAGTAGGTTTGAAAGCGATTAAACAGAGTTGATTTTCAGGACATTTTGATGAAAAATCGCGAAAATAACCATGAAGGAAGCGTTTTATCGGGAAACGGACTTCAGATTCGTGTTCAGCACCCCGAAATACCCCTTAGAGAGTAGGTTTGAAAGCGATTAAACAGAGTTGATTTTCAGGACATTTTGATGAAAAATCGCGAAAATAACCATGAAGGAAGCGTTTTATCGGGAAACGGACTTCAGATTCGTGTTCAGCACCCCGAAATACCCCTTAGAGAGTAGGTTTGAAAGCGATTAAACAGAGTTGATTTTCAGGACATTTTGATGAAAAATCGCGAAAATAACCATGAAGGAAGCGTTTTATCGGGAAACGGACTTCAGATTCGTGTTCAGCACCCCGAAATACCCCTTAGAGAGTAGGTTTGAAAGCGATTAAACAGAGTTGATTTTCAGGACATTTTGATGAAAAATCGCGAAAATAACCATGAAGGAAGCGTTTTATCGGGAAACGGACTTCAGATTCGTGTTCAGCACCCCGAAATACCCCTTAGAGAGTAGGTTTGAAAGCGATTAAACAGAGTTGATTTTCAGGACATTTTGATGAAAAATCGCGAAAATAACCATGAAGGAAGCGTTTTATCGGGAAACGGACTTCAGATTCGTGTTCAGCACCCCGAAATACCCCTTAGAGAGTAGGTTTGAAAGCGATTAAACAGAGTTGATTTTCAGGACATTTTGATGAAAAATCGCGAAAATAACCATGAAGGAAGCGTTTTATCGGGAAACGGACTTCAGATTCGTGTTCAGCACCCCGAAATACCCCTTAGAGAGTAGGTTTGAAAGCGATTAAACAGAGTTGATTTTCAGGACATTTTGATGAAAAATCGCGAAAATAACCATGAAGGAAGCGTTTTATCGGGAAACGGACTTCAGATTCGTGTTCAGCACCCCGAAATACCCCTTAGAGAGTAGGTTTGAAAGCGATTAAACAGAGTTGATTTTCAGGACATTTTGATGAAAAATCGCGAAAATAACCATGAAGGAAGCGTTTTATCGGGAAACGGACTTCAGATTCGTGTTCAGCACCCCGAAATACCCCTTAGAGAGTAGGTTTGAAAGCGATTAAACAGAGTTGATTTTCAGGACATTTTGATGAAAAATCGCGAAAATAACCATGAAGGAAGCGTTTTATCGGGAAACGGACTTCAGATTCGTGTTCAGCACCCCGAATACCCCTTAGAGAGTAGGTTTGAAAGCGATTAAACAGAGTTGATTTTCAGGACATTTTGATGAAAAATCGCGAAAATAACCATGAAGGAAGCGTTTTATCGGGAAACGGACTTCAGATTCGTGTTCAGCACCCCGAAATACCCCTTAGAGAGTAGGTTTGAAAGCGATTAAACAGAGTTGATTTTCAGGACATTTTGATGAAAAATCGCGAAAATAACCATGAAGGAAGCGTTTTATCGGGAAACGGACTTCAGATTCGTGTTCAGCACCCCGAAATACCCCTTAGAGAGTAGGTTTGAAAGCGATTAAACAGAGTTGATTTTCAGGACATTTTGATGAAAAATCGCGAAAATAACCATGAAGGAAGCGTTTTATCGGGAAACGGACTTCAGATTCGTGTTCAGCACCCCGAAATACCCCTTAGAGTAGGTTTGAAAGCGATTAAACAGAGTTGATTTTCAGGACATTTTGATGAAAAATCGCGAAAATAACCATGAAGGAAGCGTTTTATCGGGAAACGGACTTCAGATTCGTGTTCAGCACCCCGAAATACCCCTTAGAGAGTAGGTTTGAAAGCGATTAAACAGAGTTGATTTTCAGGACATTTTGATGAAAAATCGCGAAAATAACCATGAAGGAAGCGTTTTATCGGGAAACGGACTTCAGATTCGTGTTCAGCACCCCGAAATACCCCTTAGAGAGTAGGTTTGAAAGCGATTAAACAGAGTTGATTTTCAGGACATTTTGATGAAAAATCGCGAAAATAACCATGAAGGAAGCGTTTTATCGGGAAACGGACTTCAGATTCGTGTTCAGCACCCCGAAATACCCCTTAGAGAGTAGGTTTGAAAGCGATTAAACAGAGTTGATTTTCAGGACATTTTGATGAAAAATCGCGAAAATAACCATGAAGGAAGCGTTTTATCGGGAAACGGACTTCAGATTCGTGTTCAGCACCCCGAAATACCCCTTAGAGAGTAGGTTTGAAAGCGATTAAACAGAGTTGATTTTCAGGACATTTTGATGAAAAATCGCGAAAATAACCATGAAGGAAGCGTTTTATCGGGAAACGGACTTCAGATTCGTGTTCAGCACCCCGAAATACCCCTTAGAGAGTAGGTTTGAAAGCGATTAAACAGAGTTGATTTTCAGGACATTTTGATGAAAAATCGCGAAAATAACCATGAAGGAAGCGTTTTATCGGGAAACGGACTTCAGATTCGTGTTCAGCACCCCGAAATACCCCTTAGAGAGTAGGTTTGAAAGCGATTAAACAGAGTTGATTTTCAGGACATTTTTATGAAAAATCGCGAAAATAACCATGAAGGAAGCGTTTTATCGGGAAACGGACTTCAGATTCGTGTTCAGCACCCCGAAATACCCCTTAGAGAGTAGGTTTGAAAGCGATTAAACAGAGTTGATTTTCAGGACATTTTGATGAAAAATCGCGAAAATAACCATGAAGGAAGCGTTTTATCGGGAAACGGACTTCAGATTCGTGTTCAGCACCCCGAAATACCCCTTAGAGAGTAGGTTTGAAAGCGATTAAACAGAGTTGATTTTCAGGACATTTTGATGAAAAATCGCGAAAATAACCATGAAGGAAGCGTTTTATCGGGAAACGGACTTCAGATTCGTGTTCAGCACCCCGAAATACCCCTTAGAGAGTAGGTTTGAAAGCGATTAAACAGAGTTGATTTTCAGGACATTTTGATGAAAAATCGCGAAAATAACCATGAAGGAAGCGTTTTATCGGGAAACGGACTTCAGATTCGTGTTCAGCACCCCGAAATACCCCTTAGAGAGTAGGTTTGAAAGCGATTAAACAGAGTTGATTTTCAGGACATTTTGATGAAAAATCGCGAAAATAACCATGAAGGAAGCGTTTTATCGGGAAACGGACTTCAGATTCGTGTTCAGCACCCCGAAATACCCCTTAGAGAGTAGGTTTGAAAGGATTAAACAGAGTTGATTTTCAGGACATTTTGATGAAAAACGAAAATAACCATGAAGGAAGCGTTTTATCGGGAAACGGACTTCAGATTCGTGTTCAGCACCCCGAAATACCCCTTAGAGAGTAGGTTTGAAAGCGATTAAACAGAGTTGATTTTCAGGACATTTTGATGAAAAATCGCGAAAATAACCATGAAGGAAGCGTTTTATCGGGAAACGGACTTCAGATTCGTGTTCAGCACCCCGAAATACCCCTTAGAGAGTAGGTTTGAAAGCGATTAAACAGAGTTGATTTTCAGGACATTTTGATGAAAAATCGCGAAAATAACCATGAAGGAAGCGTTTTATCGGGAAACGGACTTCAGATTCGTGTTCAGCACCCCGAAATACCCCTTAGAGAGTAGGTTTGAAAGCGATTAAACAGAGTTGATTTTCAGGACATTTTGATGAAAAATCGCGAAAATAACCATGAAGGAAGCGTTTTATCGGGAAACGGACTTCAGATTCGTGTTCAGCACCCCGAAATACCCCTTAGAGAGTAGGTTTGAAAGCGATTAAACAGAGTTGATTTTCAGGACATTTTGATGAAAAATCGCGAAAATAACCATGAAGGAAGCGTTTTATCGGGAAACGGACTTCAGATTCGTGTTCAGCACCCCGAAATACCCCTTAGAGAGTAGGTTTGAAAGCGATTAAACAGAGTTGATTTTCAGGACATTTTGATGAAAAATCGCGAAAATAACCATGAAGGAAGCGTTTTATCGGGAAACGGACTTCAGATTCGTGTTCAGCACCCCGAAATACCCCTTAGAGAGTAGGTTTGAAAGCGATTAAACAGAGTTGATTTTCAGGACATTTTGATGAAAAATCGCGAAAATAACCATGAAGGAAGCGTTTTATCGGGAAACGGACTTCAGATTCGTGTTCAGCACCCCGAAATACCCCTTAGAGAGTAGGTTTGAAAGCGATTAAACAGAGTTGATTTTCAGGACATTTTTATGAAAAATCGCGAAAATAACCATGAAGGAAGCGTTTTATCGGGAAACGGACTTCAGATTCGTGTTCAGCACCCCGAAATACCCCTTAGAGAGTAGGTTTGAAAGCGATTAAACAGAGTTGATTTTCAGGACATTTTGATGAAAAATCGCGAAAATAACCATGAAGGAAGCGTTTTATCGGGAAACGGACTTCAGATTCGTGTTCAGCACCCCGAAATACCCCTTAGAGAGTAGGTTTGAAAGCGATTAAACAGAGTTGATTTTCAGGACATTTTGATGAAAAATCGCGAAAATAACCATGAAGGAAGCGTTTTATCGGGAAACGGACTTCAGATTCGTGTTCAGCACCCCGAAATACCCCTTAGAGAGTAGGTTTGAAAGCGATTAAACAGAGTTGATTTTCAGGACATTTTGATGAAAAATCGCGAAAATAACCATGAAGGAAGCGTTTTATCGGGAAACGGACTTCAGATTCGTGTTCAGCACCCCGAAATACCCCTTAGAGAGTAGGTTTGAAAGCGATTAAACAGAGTTGATTTTTCGGACATTTTTATGAAAAATCGCGAAAATAACCATGAAGGAAGCGTTTTATCGGGAAACGGACTTCAGATTCGTGTTCAGCACCCCGAAATACCCCTTAGAGAGTAGGTTTGAAAGCGATTAAACAGAGTTGATTTTCAGGACATTTTGATGAAAAATCGCGAAAATAACCATGAAGGAAGCGTTTTATCGGGAAACGGACTTCAGATTCGTGTTCAGCACCCCGAAATACCCCTTAGAGAGTAGGTTTGAAAGCGATTAAACAGAGTTGATTTTCAGGACATTTTGATGAAAAATCGCGAAAATAACCATGAAGGAAGCGTTTTATCGGGAAACGGACTTCAGATTCGTGTTCAGCACCCCGAAATACCCCTTAGAGAGTAGGTTTGAAAGCGATTAAACAGAGTTGATTTTCAGGACATTTTGATGAAAAATCGCGAAAATAACCATGAAGGAAGCGTTTTATCGGGAAACGGACTTCATACCCCTTAGAGAGTAGGTTTGAAAGCGATTAAACAGAGTTGATTTTCAGGACATTTTGATGAAAAATCGCGAAAATAACCATGAAGGAAGCGTTTTATCGGGAAACGGACTTCAGATTCGTGTTCAGCACCCCGAAATACCCCTTAGAGAGTAGGTTTGAAAGCGATTAAACAGAGTTGATTTTCAAGAGTAGGTTTGAAAGCGATTAAACAGAGTTGATTTTCAGGACATTTTGATGAAAAATCGCGAAAATAACCATGAAGGAAGCGTTTTATCGGGAAACGGACTTCAGATTCGTGTTCAGCACCCCGAAATACCCCTTAGAGAGTAGGTTTGAAAGCGATTAAACAGAGTTGATTTTCAGGACATTTTGATGAAAAATCGCGAAAATAACCATGAAGGAAGCGTTTTATCGGGAAACGGACTTCAGATTCGTGTTCAGCACCCCGAAATACCCCTTAGAGAGTAGGTTTGAAAGCGATTAAACAGAGTTGATTTTCAGGACATTTTGATGAAAAATCGCGAAAATAACCATGAAGGAAGCGTTTTATCGGGAAACGGACTTCAGATTCGTGTTCAGCACCCCGAAATACCCCTTAGAGAGTAGGTTTGAAAGCGATTAAACAGAGTTGATTTTCAGGACATTTTGATGAAAAATCGCGAAAATAACCATGAAGGAAGCGTTTTATCGGGAAACGGACTTCAGATTCGTGTTCAGCACCCCGAAATACCCCTTAGAGAGTAGGTTTGAAAGCGATTAAACAGAGTTGATTTTCAGGACATTTTGATGAAAAATCGCGAAAATAACCATGAAGGAAGCGTTTTATCGGGAAACGGACTTCAGATTCGTGTTCAGCACCCCGAAATACCCCTTAGAGAGTAGGTTTGAAAGCGATTAAACAGAGTTGATTTTCAGGACATTTTTATGAAAAATCGCGAAAATAACCATGAAGGAAGCGTTTTATCGGGAAACGGACTTCAGATTCGTGTTCAGCACCCCGAAATACCCCTTAGAGAGTAGGTTTGAAAGCGATTAAACAGAGTTGATTTTCAGGACATTTTTATGAAAAATCGCGAAAATAACCATGAAGGAAGCGTTTTATCGGGAAACGGACTTCAGATTCGTGTTCAGCACCCCGAAATACCCCTTAGAGAGTAGGTTTGAAAGCGATTAAACAGAGTTGATTTTCAGGACATTTTTATGAAAAATCGCGAAAATAACCATGAAGGAAGCGTTTTATCGGGAAACGGACTTCAGATTCGTGTTCAGCACCCCGAAATACCCCTTAGAGAGTAGGTTTGAAAGCGATTAAACAGAGTTGATTTTCAGGACATTTTTATGAAAAATCGCGAAAATAACCATGAAGGAAGCGTTTTATCGGGAAACGGACTTCAGATTCGTGTTCAGCACCCCGAAATACCCCTTAGAGAGTAGGTTTGAAAGCGATTAAACAGAGTTGATTTTCAGGACATTTTTATGAAAAATCGCGAAAATAACCATGAAGGAAGCGTTTTATCGGGAAACGGACTTCAGATTCGTGTTCAGCACCCCGAAATACCCCTTAGAGAGTAGGTTTGAAAGGGATTAAACAGAGTTGATTTTCAGGACATTTTGATGAAAAATCGCGAAAATAACCATGAAGGAAGCGTTTTATCGGGAAACGGACTTCAGATTCGTGTTCAGCACCCCGAAATACCCCTTAGAGAGTAGGTTTGAAAGCGATTAAACAGAGTTGATTTTCAGGACATTTTTATGAAAAATCGCGAAAATAACCATGAAGGAAGCGTTTTATCGGGAAACGGACTTCAGATTCGTGTTCAGCACCCCGAAATACCCCTTAGAGAGTAGGTTTGAAAGGATTAAACAGAGTTGATTTTCAGGACATTTTTATGAAAAATCGCGAAAATAACCATGAAGGAAGCGTTTTATCGGGAAACGGACTTCAGATTCGTGTTCAGCACCCCGAAATACCCCTTAGAGAGTAGGTTTGAAAGCGATTAAACAGAGTTGATTTTCAGGACATTTTTATGAAAAATCGCGAAAATAACCATGAAGGAAGCGTTTTATCGGGAAACGGACTTCAGATTCGTGTTCAGCACCCCGAAATACCCCTTAGAGAGTAGGTTTGAAAGCGATTAAACAGAGTTGATTTTCAGGACATTTTGATGAAAAATCGCGAAAATAACCATGAAGGAAGCGTTTTATCGGGAAACGGACTTCAGATTCGTGTTCAGCACCCCGAAATACCCCTTAGAGAGTAGGTTTGAAAGGATTAAACAGAGTTGATTTTCAGGACATTTTGATGAAAAATCGCGAAAATAACCATGAAGGAAGCGTTTTATCGGGAAACGGACTTCAGATTCGTGTTCAGCACCCCGAAATACCCCTTAGAGAGTAGGTTTGAAAGCGATTAAACAGAGTTGATTTTCAGGACATTTTGATGAAAAATCGCGAAAATAACCATGAAGGAAGCGTTTTATCGGGAAACGGACTTCAGATTCGTGTTCAGCACCCCGAAATACCCCTTAGAGAGTAGGTTTGAAAGCGATTAAACAGAGTTGATTTTCAGGACATTTTGATGAAAAATCGCGAAAATAACCATGAAGGAAGCGTTTTATCGGGAAACGGACTTCAGATTCGTGTTCAGCACCCCGAAATACCCCTTAGAGAGTAGGTTTGAAAGCGATTAAACAGAGTTGATTTTCAGGACATTTTGATGAAAAATCGCGAAAATAACCATGAAGGAAGCGTTTTATCGGGAAACGGACTTCAGATTCGTGTTCAGCACCCCGAAATACCCCTTAGAGAGTAGGTTTGAAAGCGATTAAACAGAGTTGATTTTCAGGACATTTTGATGAAAAATCGCGAAAATAACCATGAAGGAAGCGTTTTATCGAAACGGACTTCAGATTCGTGTTCAGCACCCCGAAATACCCCTTAGAGAGTAGGTTTGAAAGCGATTAAACAGAGTTGATTTTCAGGACATTTTGATGAAAAATCGCGAAAATAACCATGAAGGAAGCGTTTTATCGGGAAACGGACTTCAGATTCGTGTTCAGCACCCCGAAATACCCCTTAGAGAGTAGGTTTGAAAGCGATTAAACAGAGTTGATTTTCAGGACATTTTGATGAAAAATCGCGAAAATAACCATGAAGGAAGCGTTTTATCGGGAAACGGACTTCAGATTCGTGTTCAGCACCCCGAAATACCCCTTAGAGAGTAGGTTTGAAAGCGATTAAACAGAGTTGATTTTCAGGACATTTTGATGAAAAATCGCGAAAATAACCATGAAGGAAGCGTTTTATCGGGAAACGGACTTCAGATTCGTGTTCAGCACCCCGAAATACCCCTTAGAGAGTAGGTTTGAAAGCGATTAAACAGAGTTGATTTTCAGGACATTTTGATGAAAAATCGCGAAAATAACCATGAAGGAAGCGTTTTATCGGGAAACGGACTTCAGATTCGTGTTCAGCACCCCGAAATACCCCTTAGAGAGTAGGTTTGAAAGCGATTAAACAGAGTTGATTTTCAGGACATTTTGATGAAAAATCGCGAAAATAACCATGAAGGAAGCGTTTTATCGGGAAACGGACTTCAGATTCGTGTTCAGCACCCCGAAATACCCCTTAGAGAGTAGGTTTGAAAGCGATTAAACAGAGTTGATTTTCAGGACATTTTGATGAAAAATCGCGAAAATAACCATGAAGGAAGCGTTTTATCGGGAAACGGACTTCAGATTCGTGTTCAGCACCCCGAAATACCCCTTAGAGAGTAGGTTTGAAAGCGATTAAACAGAGTTGATTTTCAGGACATTTTGATGAAAAATCGCGAAAATAACCATGAAGGAAGCGTTTTATCGGGAAACGGACTTCAGATTCGTGTTCAGCACCCCGAAATACCCCTTAGAGAGTAGGTTTGAAAGCGATTAAACAGAGTTGATTTTCAGGACATTTTGATGAAAAATCGCGAAAATAACCATGAAGGAAGCGTTTTATCGGGAAACGGACTTCAGATTCGTGTTCAGCACCCCGAAATACCCCTTAGAGAGTAGGTTTGAAAGCGATTAAACAGAGTTGATTTTCAGGACATTTTGATGAAAAATCGCGAAAATAACCATGAAGGAAGCGTTTTATCGGGAAACGGACTTCAGATTCGTGTTCAGCACCCCGAAATACCCCTTAGAGAGTAGGTTTGAAAGCGATTAAACAGAGTTGATTTTCAGGACATTTTGATGAAAAATCGCGAAAATAACCATGAAGGAAGCGTTTTATCGGGAAACGGACTTCAGATTCGTGTTCAGCACCCCGAAATACCCCTTAGAGAGTAGGTTTGAAAGCGATTAAACAGAGTTGATTTTCAGGACATTTTGATGAAAAATCGCGAAAATAACCATGAAGGAAGCGTTTTATCGGGAAACGGACTTCAGATTCGTGTTCAGCACCCCGAAATACCCCTTAGAGAGTAGGTTTGAAAGCGATTAAACAGAGTTGATTTTCAGGACATTTTGATGAAAAATCGCGAAAATAACCATGAAGGAAGCGTTTTATCGGGAAACGGACTTCAGATTCGTGTTCAGCACCCCGAAACACCCCTTAGAGAGTAGGTTTGAAAGCGATTAAACAGAGTTGATTTTTGAGCAATTTTGATGAAAAAACGCGAAAATAACCATGAAGGAAGCGTTTTATCGGGAAACGGACTTCAGATTCGTGTTCAGCACCCCGAAAAACCCCTTAGAGAGTAGGTTTGAAAGCGATTAAACAGAGTTGATTTTCAGGACATTTTGATGAAAAATCGCGAAAATAACCATGAAGGAAGCGTTTTATCGGGAAACGGACTTCAGATTCGTGTTCAGCACCCCGAAATACCCCTTAGAGAGTAGGTTTGAAAGCGATTAAACAGAGTTGATTTTCAGGACATTTTGATGAAAAATCGCGAAAATAACCATGAAGGAAGCGTTTTATCGAAAAACGGACTTCAGATTCGTGTTCAGCACCCCGAAAACCCCTTAGAGAGTAGGTTTGAAAGCGATTAAACAGAGTTGATTTTCAGCAATTTTGATGAAAAATCGCGAAAATAACCATGAAGGAAGCGTTTTATCGGGAAACGGACTTCAGATTCGTGTTCAGCACCCCGAAAACCCCTTAGAGAGTAGGTTTGAAAGCGATTAAACAGAGTTGATTTTTCAGCAATTTTGATGAAAAATCGCGAAAATAACCATGAAGGAAGCGTTTTATCGAAAAACGGACTTCAGATTCGTGTTCAGCACCCCGAAAACCCCTTAGAGAGTAGGTTTGAAAGCGATTAAACAGAGTTGATTTTCAGCACATTTTGATGAAAAATCGCGAAAATAACCATGAAGGAAGCGTTTTATCGGGAAACGGACTTCAGATTCGTGTTCAGCACCCCGAAATACCCCTTAGAGAGTAGGTTTGAAAGCGATTAAACAGAGTTGATTTTTGAGGACATTTTGATGAAAAATCGCGAAAATAACCATGAAGGAAGCGTTTTATCGAAAACGGACTTCAGATTCGTGTTCAGCACCCCGAAATACCCCTTAGAGAGTAGGTTTGAAAGCGATTAAACAGAGTTGATTTTCAGGACATTTTGATGAAAAATCGCGAAAATAACCATGAAGGAAGCGTTTTATCGGGAAACGGACTTCAGATTCGTGTTCAGCACCCCGAAAACCCCTTAGAGAGTAGGTTTGAAAGCGATTAAACAGAGTTGATTTTCAGGACATTTTGATGAAAAATCGCGAAAATAACCATGAAGGAAGCGTTTTATCGGGAAACGGACTTCAGATTCGTGTTCAGCACCCCGAAACACCCCTTAGAGAGTAGGTTTGAAAGCGATTAAACAGAGTTGATTTTCAGGACATTTTGATGAAAAATCGCGAAAATAACCATGAAGGAAGCGTTTTATCGGGAAACGGACTTCAGATTCGTGTTCAGCACCCCGAAATACCCCTTAGAGAGTAGGTTTGAAAGCGATTAAACAGAGTTGATTTTCAGGACATTTTGATGAAAAATCGCGAAAATAACCATGAAGGAAGCGTTTTATCGGGAAACGGACTTCAGATTCGTGTTCAGCACCCCGAAATACCCCTTAGAGAGTAGGTTTGAAAGCGATTAAACAGAGTTGATTTTCAGGACATTTTGATGAAAAATCGCGAAAATAACCATGAAGGAAGCGTTTTATCGGGAAACGGACTTCAGATTCGTGTTCAGCACCCCGAAATACCCCTTAGAGAGTAGGTTTGAAAGCGATTAAACAGAGTTGATTTTCAGGACATTTTGATGAAAAATCGCGAAAATAACCATGAAGGAAGCGTTTTATCGGGAAACGGACTTCAGATTCGTGTTCAGCACCCCGAAATACCCCTTAGAGAGTAGGTTTGAAAGCGATTAAACAGAGTTGATTTTCAGACATTTTGATGAAAAATCGCGAAAATAACCATGAAGGAAGCGTTTTATCGGGAAACGGACTTCAGATTCGTGTTCAGCACCCCGAAATACCCCTTAGAGAGTAGGTTTGAAAGCGATTAAACAGAGTTGATTTTCAGGACATTTTGATGAAAAATCGCGAAAATAACCATGAAGGAAGCGTTTTATCGGGAAACGGACTTCAGATTCGTGTTCAGCACCCCGAAATACCCCTTAGAGAGTAGGTTTGAAAGCGATTAAACAGAGTTGATTTTCAGGACATTTTGATGAAAAATCGCGAAAATAACCATGAAGGAAGCGTTTTATCGGGAAACGGACTTCAGATTCGTGTTCAGCACCCCGAAATACCCCTTAGAGAGTAGGTTTGAAAGCGATTAAACAGAGTTGATTTTCAGGACATTTTGATGAAAAATCGCGAAAATAACCATGAAGGAAGCGTTTTATCGGGAAACGGACTTCAGATTCGTGTTCAGCACCCCGAAATACCCCTTAGAGAGTAGGTTTGAAAGCGATTAAACAGAGTTGATTTTCAGGACATTTTGATGAAAAATCGCGAAAATAACCATGAAGGAAGCGTTTTATCGGGAAACGGACTTCAGATTCGTGTTCAGCACCCCGAAATACCCCTTAGAGAGTAGGTTTGAAAGCGATTAAACAGAGTTGATTTTCAGGACATTTTGATGAAAAATCGCGAAAATAACCATGAAGGAAGCGTTTTATCGGGAAACGGACTTCAGATTCGTGTTCAGCACCCCGAAATACCCCTTAGAGAGTAGGTTTGAAAGCGATTAAACAGAGTTGATTTTCAGGACATTTTGATGAAAAATCGCGAAAATAACCATGAAGGAAGCGTTTTATCGGGAAACGGACTTCAGATTCGTGTTCAGCACCCCGAAATACCCCTTAGAGAGTAGGTTTGAAAGCGATTAAACAGAGTTGATTTTCAGGACATTTTGATGAAAAATCGCGAAAATAACCATGAAGGAAGCGTTTTATCGAAACGGACTTCAGATTCGTGTTCAGCACCCCGAAATACCCCTTAGAGAGTAGGTTTGAAAGCGATTAAACAGAGTTGATTTTCAGGACATTTTGATGAAAAATCGCGAAAATAACCATGAAGGAAGCGTTTTATCGGGAAACGGACTTCAGATTCGTGTTCAGCACCCCGAAATACCCCTTAGAGAGTAGGTTTGAAAGCGATTAAACAGAGTTGATTTTCAGACATTTTGATGAAAAATCGCGAAAATAACCATGAAGGAAGCGTTTTATCGGGAAACGGACTTCAGATTCGTGTTCAGCACCCCGAAATACCCCTTAGAGAGTAGGTTTGAAAGCGATTAAACAGAGTTGATTTTCAGGACATTTTGATGAAAAATCGCGAAAATAACCATGAAGGAAGCGTTTTATCGGGAAACGGACTTCAGATTCGTGTTCAGCACCCCGAAATACCCCTTAGAGAGTAGGTTTGAAAGCGATTAAACAGAGTTGATTTTCAGGACATTTTGATGAAAAATCGCGAAAATAACCATGAAGGAAGCGTTTTATCGGGAAACGGACTTCAGATTCGTGTTCAGCACCCGAAATACCCCTTAGAGAGTAGGTTTGAAAGCGATTAAACAGAGTTGATTTTCAGGACATTTTGATGAAAAATCGCGAAAATAACCATGAAGGAAGCGTTTTATCGGGGAAACGGACTTC